>OZ022590.1:832287-977214 GCA_963669155.1 Arbacia lixula | reverse complement strand
CCCCTCCCCTCTCCTCTCCTCTCCTCTCCCCTCCCCTCCCCTCCCCTCTCCCCTCCCCCTCTCCTCTCCTCCCCTCTCCCCTCTCCTCCCCTCCCCTCTCCTCTCCTCTCCTCTCCCCTCCCCTCTCCTCTCCCCCCCTTCCCTCTCCCCTCCCCTCCCCTCTCCCTCCCCTTCCCTCTCCCCTCCCCTCTCCCCTCCCCTCTCCCCTCCCCTGCCCCCTCCCCTGCCCTCTCCCCTGCCCTCTCCCTCCCCTTCCCCTCCCCTCCCCTCCCTCTCCCTCCCCTCTCCCCTCCCCTGCCCCCTCCCCTGCTCTCTCCCCTGCCCTCCCCTCCTCCCTCCCGGTAAGACAAATCTTATCTCTCTCTCTTTCTCTTTATTTCTCTCTCCCTCATTTTCATTATTTCTCTTTTTATATATATACACACACACACACACACACACGTATGTCTTTGTCCTTGGCCTTCTCCTTGAAACTTTCTCCACCTTCATTACTCCCTTAATCCTTACTTCCCTCATCACTGCCCCTCCCCTTCCCTCGCCTTCCCCCTTCCCACCACTTCCCCACCCCCTCGTCTTCCCACCCTTCCCCTTCCCCGTCCCTCCCCCTTTCCTTCCCCATTCCCTACATCCTTCCCCTTCCCCTCCCTTTCTCCCTTCCCCTCCCCCTCCCTCTCCCCTCCCCTTCCCCCCTCCCCTTCCCCCTTCCCTTGCCCCTTCCCTTGCCCCTTCCCTTCCCCCTTTCCTTCCCCTTCCCTACATCCTTCCCCCTTTCCCTCCCCTTCTCCCTCCCTCTCCCCCTCCCCATCCCCTCCTCCCCACCCCCTTCCCCCTTCACTTCCCCTTCTCTTTCTTCCAACTATCCCCTTGTCCCTCTCCCCCACCCCTCTGTTCCCCCATCTCTCCCTCTGTTCCCCCTCTCTGCCAGCCTGTACCCTGTGTCAGTGCCTCCGTGTAGGCAGTGGTAACTGTGACGTAAGTACCAGTCAGTCACAGTGTGTCGTGCTTAGGGAGCTGTTCTCAATCTCATAACATTGACTTCAGTTCAGATTGTTCCATGCATGCCTGTGTCATTAAATGAGTAATGCTGCCACTTTCTTTGGCCCTTTCCACCATTTTTGGATGCTTTTTGAGCCCTGTTTTATGGTCAGAACAGCTGCAGAACGGCGCGTGCCAAACTGGGGTTTAGTCCCCTTCACTCTGTGTTCATGTTGCTCGCCAATTAGAACTTCACACATAGTTCTAGATCACATGGATACTTTATCTGGGATACTCCAGCCTTTTCGCCATCCCTCCACAGATTGTCTGGCTGCCAGGAACAAGTAGGAAATATCTCCAGTACTTTATGGATTTGGAGTTGCAGGTTGTACATCCCTCTTCGAGGAGTCATTGTGTTTAATATGAATACTCCATGGAACTATTTACAATCTGTGCGTACACGTTCAAGCAAAATTCTTATTTTGCGAGAAAGTTTGCATTGAAGTTGGTGGGAGGAGAGAAGTTGCAGATAACTTTTGTGACTGCTTTTTAACAAAGTGATGTGTCTTCTTTTGAGAGAAGACTTCTTGAGACCAGCTTGAGACCTGGGATATTTTGGACGTAGGTGAACATAATCGTTGCACTCATTGTTCATGTAGTTGAAGATTGTTTCAGTTTTGTTCTCTTCATCTTGATGGGAGTCCAATCACCTAGCTGTTTGACAGATGTGATTTTAATGTGAACGTCGCATTGTTGATGTGTCTGAGAATACAAGGAAGTATGATGTTGTGTTTGTTTTAGATTCAATCTTCAATATATCAATTGCAAGAAATGTGATTAGAGGTTGTTTAATCAGTACTAACACCAAAATTCACTCTTTAGATCATGCACCTTGAAGCTGATGATATAAATAAAGATGATTAACCTTTTGATGGGTAAATTCTGCAGTTCATGTTCTATACGATATGGAGCAATAACCAAACTGCGTGGTGTATGTCTTGTCGAGTTACCATCGCTGGCAATACATGCCAAGTGACAACATTCGCGACAAACCTAGCTTCAGGAAGTAACATGGCTCAGATCATTTACAACATCCTAATGTAAGCGAGCAAGATTAACGACCACGTACCAAGTATTCCTATGTTTAGGATTGTTCCTTCAAGGCTGCGAGGAAGATACTTCTTTTTGAGTTTGCAAGGGGTTCCATCAAGTCAGTAGGAGGAAATCGCTGGTTGGAACACGACGTGTGACAAGGCTTTCGAGTTGAATTCAACCACATCGATCCCCACAATGGATATACCTGTACATGGAACATGAGCGATAATTTGACCGAAGCGTACTGCTAAAGGGATAGAGTTGTGAGAATGAATCCTACTCACTGGCAGTATTCACCAGTATAGACTCAGCCAGTGATGACTTGTCATAGTTAGATTGGAGACAAACAGCGGGACATAGATCTCCTGCAGCAATGCAGGTCCTGGAAGGAACGGACAATATGGATGAGATGGAGAATGAATGCAGTATAACGCCAAAAAGGCGCTCCTGGCTCCTGGGGAGGAGTAATTGGAAGAAGCCAGTAAGCGTGCACTACAGCAAGAAGAACGTAAGAATCAGGGAGGGGGTTATAACACATTCATGAGTTATACTGTGACAAGAAATGCATAATTAGCACTTACACAGTGAGGGAGTAGTACAATGACATAGCACTGTTGATGGACACAAACGTTCAGATTAGTAGAAACTTTGAACAGAGGGGATAAAAGGAGGTGAAAATGCAGAGGGCCAGTGAAGTCTGTGGGGGAATTTTTTGACGTGTAATGCAGTATATTTAATAGCAGTATCTAACTTGAAAGAACGAGGGGGGGGGGGGGGAAGAAATATGGCAGAAAGGACAGGAGAAAGGTAAAAGAAGGGAGAGAAAGAAGGAGATGAAGTAAAGATAAACAAATAGTTCCAAGGAAGAGAGAGTGAGAGAGAGAGAGAGAGAGAGAGAGAGAAAGAAAGAGAGAAAGAACGAAATAAAGAAAGAATCATAAACATTTGAAACCACCGGCCATTGTCTACATTCATAATCGTTCTGTCCCTGTCAGTGCACGATGCGGGCATTGCTCCCATTGAATGCATGCACAGTGGTGCATGGATCATAGCGCACATCAGTCTTGGTCTTTAGGCTATAGGTTTTGGACAGCCCACCCAAAACCTTTTAAAAATCTACCGAAAGCCATAATTTTGCTTGAAGTAACTTTCCAGTTCTATTATTAGGAGGGAAGTTCTGTATCTTTGTCCATTTTCCATGGTTTGGACATTTTATTTTTGTTGACATGTAAAAGGGACACCATGTCTTTCAGGAAGGGATAAACTGCACACATTTGTTTCTATGAAAGTAATCTGATAGTTTTTGCTATGGCACATAAAAGTAAGTATGGGAGAGTTTGGAAAATAAGATCCTTCTGGATTTGGGGGGGGGGGGGGGGAAGGGGAAGGGGATGGGGACAGGGACAGAGTTTCTAAAAGGAAATTGTTTGTGGATTGACATCTAGCCTTCTTAAGAAGCCTTGAAGTATACCAAGGCTGGCTCACTAGAGGGGCTATAGGTAAGGTTAGCACTATAGGACTGGGCTCAGCTCACCTCAGGGTCCTCGGTTTGTCAACTACAGGGATAATGATGGCGGTGACGAGCCAAGAATAACAAATAAGTTATATAAAGATAAAAAAAAGAATAACAATATAAATTGTTCGCAGCGGAAACTGAAAGCTGAAAGCGCAGATGCAAGGTTTCAAAACTTGACAGTTCTTCATATGTTATAAGTGATTTTACAAGTTGTTATTGTATTCACAAGTATTGTTTCAATTGTCCAAGTGTGCAGGGAAGTAATTGATTTCTTTTGTGAGTACCTTGTATCACTTTTGAACGACCTGAAGGCATGTTTAGAAGTAGTCTTATCTCTCTCCATTGCATAGTTATTTTGCCGTATAAGTTGATCTGTGTTTATTGTCCGTCATTTTCTGTATGTAAGTAACCATGGCAATTTACTTATAAATACGAGGCAACAACAGCAATAACAACACCATGAACTTCTCTATGTAGCTCTCCAATTATGTGCTCACAATAGGTTGATGAAGTGTTCATGTTGTGGTGATGGAACACACATGTTAAGCATTAATGTCATGAGCTCACTGCTGGTGCTGGCGTGAGTGAGAACGTGCCTGGCATGCGTTCCCACCGAAGCACATTCCCAGGTGTCAGCAGTGGTTTGAAACTATTTTAGTAAACATGGTCTGGTGGGGCCGGCTGGCAGCATGACTTGTAATTTACCAATCATGTAACATGTGGACAGCTTGGTATTGCGCTGCACTGCTGAAATATCACCATCCACATCACATGATCGCAGACGTTCCTTACTCATGTTATCAACGATATCGACTCTGATAACTTCAGGTGCTCGTACTAGGTTTGGTTTTAAGGGAGAAATACAAACTCCTTGGCCCCTAAAGTGCTGATTTGAGTGGTTCATCGTTTTTTCTGAACCAAAAATTGCACTTAAATGGTGTTCACATAACACATATATGTTACCAACATAGATAAGAGCCCTGGATAAGGCAAAGCATCTCATTCATTGACAGCCGCTTACCTCAAAACCTTACAATTCATCATGTGTTTTTATAGAGTAAGTCACTTGTACACATAGGTTTTGATACAAAGTTGTTATTTATAGTCATTTAAACTACATTAACTTGAATGGCTTCAAGCACAAGCTTATAAAGGGTTATGGTTAAGATGAAGAGTAAAGTTAGGATTAAGGTAAGGGTTGTTGCATAGCAGTTTGGTTCAGTTTTCTTAATCCTAAACGGAAGTGTCAAGATGATACTTGAAGAAGACGAAAGGGGGATTAGACCAAGTGAAAGTAGACCAAATGGCTGAAAAATATGTCGGGAAGGGAGAGTCAGTATTGTGCTGGTTAAAGTGAAAGTTAGGGCTTAGAATGGGTTGAAATTCGGGTTTAGGATGGGTTGAAGTTAGGATTTTGGATAGGGAAATAAAGATCATATTTTGGTTAAGTTTACTTATTTTCAAAGGGCATATAGGTTCAAAATTTTTAATGTAGGCAGAGTAGGGATTGGACCAAGTAGGAGAAGTCCAAAATGGCTGAAAACCATATCAGGAAGAATGACTTTATTGTTTGGCTGGTGAACAAAGGAATAAGGTTATGGTTTAGGATAAGGATAAGGGTTCACACATAGCGGTTTACTTGATAGGTAAAGGTTAGATTCATGAGTTTGTCTGTAGACGAAATGGAGATGGGTCAAAGTGGGAGACCACTATAGACCAAAATGGCTGAAGAACTTGTCAAGAAGAGTGAGTCAGTCAGTGTTTGGCTGGTGGCCCGGGAATGAACGTGTGAGCTCCTCTTGCTTCTTGTTTCAGTAGACATGCTCAGCAGGGTCATCCGGAAGTAGAATGCATGCTTTCAGACATCAAAGTGCGACAATCGCAGGGTTTTGACCGTGAACCATCATCTCCTTCATAATGTTAGCTTATAGCAGAAGGAGCGAGATGTGCTCCATATATGGACAATCTAAAAGAAATTGCAGAACAATGAAGTATAGCCTTTTTAATATCTTAACATCAGTCAGAATTTCTTTACAAGCCAATGAAAATGTAGTCAGAAGCTCTTTGCTAGTCAATGAAACTTTATTCAGACTCTCTTTGAAAGTCATTGGAAGATAAGTCAGAATCACTTTACAACTCAATGAAACTTTAGTCACAATGGATGTTCAAGTCCATGGAACTTTAGTCAAAAGCTCTTTGGTAGTCAATGAAACTTAATTCAAAATCTCTTTCAAAATCAGTGAAAGATTAGTCAGAAACGCTTTACAACTCAATGAAATTTTAGTCACAATCGCTGTACAAGTTCTTGAAACTTTAGTCAAAAGCTCTTTGCTAGTCAATGAAATTTGTCAGAGTACATGGTGTGGAACATTTGTAGATTTTCTGCTCCCTTTCCAGCTTGAAAACGGAGTGCATCATATACTGAAATTATCTGGACATTATGATGTCATAATCTTAGGCTCAGATGTCCTTTTCATAATCACAGTGGGTGGATGCTTACCTCTTGTTAAGATTGCTTTTAAGTGCAGTTTTGAAGACCAGTTGGTTCAGAAAGGGCCAATTTTAATGCACTGTTCTGCGATATGGTGTTCGACTGCACATGTACCATATGAAATCAACTCTCCGATATCCCTGTGTGGACGAGACCTAACTCTTATATCTCAATCAATCAAGTCGGGTAGTATTCCCGAGTTCCATGGACAAGTTCTCTCCAGCTTTGTATCTTATATTTTTCTTATATCTTTCACTTGATGAAAGAGTTTTCTTAAGTTTTGTGGAACTATAGGCTAGGCTTATTGTGACTCGTTGGAGACAGGGAGATGACCTGAGACTAGGAGAGTATGCTCTGTGGCCTGATTAGTACAGTGAAGTAGACCGCAAGGACTGTATTGATGCTGAGAGGGAGGGAAAGGGCTCAACAGGGCTTGGCCCGGTTCCTCTGCGACACAGGACACTATTTTCTATTGATGGGACTGAGTAGAGAGTGCAAGTATTGGCTTGGGAGAAGGAGGGGTGGGGTGGGAAACAGCTGGACAGATAGATCAATAATCAATTGAATGATTAACAAACAGATAGATGGAAAGACACATACAGAATGAAAGATTCACAGACGTACAAATAGATAAGCTTCATCAATAGAAAGAAGTGCACAGAGGTATATTTAAGTCGATGCAATTTTTATGCATCTTTTTTATGCTTTTATGCACACAAATTCATGATATAGCCATAAACCGATACTTTCTACAGAGCACATATATATATGAAAATGCGGAATTGTAACATGACAACCAGAGGGTAAAAAACTAGCAAATGTGTCTCATGTACTTCAAGTACATTACCATATTTGCTTGCTCATATGGGCTTAATCTGACCTATCCTATTTTAAACACATATTCTATATAATCTATTCTCTGTGGTTAATTACTGGGGATAGCTGATGCCCTATTAGTGAACAACTGGAGCTTAACATGTCCCCTATCCCATACCTTCCTTTGTCAAGTATGAATTACCATCCCCCCATGAGTCAGTATGCATCGTATCATCTCATCCCTGTTACATCCCTACACTACAGCTCAAAGGAATTGGCATAGGGAAAGGGAAAGGGAAGAAAGGGAAGGAGCCGCAGTTTTAAACCGCAGTATATTTTGTCCAGTTCAGCATGAAACACGATGCAATAGCCTAAAAACCATCGTGTTTCTTGCTGAACTGGACAAAATATACCGCGGTTCAAAACTGCGGCTACTTCCCTTTCTTCCCTTTCCCTTTCCCGATGCCAATTCCTTTGTACATGATGTTACACAATTCATGCCGTCATTGCCTGTCAACATCACAGTTTCCCAGGGCTCTGTGAAAGCAAGGCTCTCGTCTGGATTTTGCATGAGTTCAAAAAAGTTTGCCCAATACTGTCATTAACTCCCCCATCACTTACTCACTACCATTGGCAAGATGTTTAGTTATAGTAAGCCAATATTGTTTTCAAAGCTTAGTAATTTAAGGGCTAATCATCTAAAAAATTAAGTCTGAAAAAAGGTGATTTTTCATCCCATTAACTACACCGATCTAAAAAAAAGTATGTGGAGTTTGACTGCCAAGAAAACTGTAGAGACTTTTTGGCAAGGAGTGTGGCAAGTAGTACCTATGTTCAACATGTCTGCCTGGCTGTTTGGATGTATATGGAACACATGAGTCATGTGCAAAACATTGGCAAGTGTAAGATTTTTCACTGGCAAAATGTTAACCAGTCTACTCCAGGTACTGGGTATACCAGGTTCCCAGGAACATACCGGCCTTAGCTTGTTGTAACTCTGTTTTAGGTACTTTTACATAATATTTGAATTTTGTTGATATGTTTACCGGTTTAGTTCAATTCTTTATCTACACTTTAAGATTTTATTTGTGGAACTCCTTTGGAGAAAGTTTTTTTTTTTAAGAGGGATTTTACTAAACATTATATATCTGTCTCTGAAAGAAGTCGTTTTTCTCTTACACAGAATATGTTATGATGATGTGCGTTAAACCTCTCAGATCCAAGCGCTGGGAGCCACATATTAATTACTACTTAGTTGCTTGCGTATGGGACTGTACTGGTTAACTCTCTTTGTACACCTATTGAAGCCATAATCTACAGGATATCTCACCTGCGAAAACTCATCTAGAGTGACGCTCCCTCCCTCCCTGCCACCCCCCCCCCCCCACCCCACCCCTTACCCCACCCCCTCTTTCCTGCCTGTGATCTGTCATCAGTCCCCCACAGAAATGAAATCTTCACCCTTTTCCTTTCTGTTTCTATTTTTACGATTGCTGCGATGATGCGCAATCGCCCAGCTGGCTCCATATCATTGCAGGCCAAGCATATAGGCCTACTTCCTATTGATGTTGAATTCACACCTGGGACTACAGACTGTATGGAGGCTGTTTTTGGTCCTGGCGTACTAGTACACGTTTATTTGTGGCTTCACAAAGTATTTTGATTGCTAAATGATGATTGATTCATGACTAGGATCATTTTTAAACATTTGAAGCTACTTAGCTATATAAACATGTGGTTGTTATCGTTACCATTATTAGCACTAAACGTGATGGAATTTGTGCATTCTGTAGAAAGTATCGGTTTATGGCTATATCATGACTTTGTGTGCATAAAAGCATAAAAATGATGCATAAAAATTGCATCGACTTTAATACGCCTGCGTATATATCTTGAAAAAGAAATTGCTGGATCATACCAGAAGTGTAAAAAAAAATTGCCAGTCAAAAAGTATGCTGATTAACCCATGGCAGGAAACCAGGTTTGATGCTTAACTTTTATGGAATGGGCCCCAAGAGTAAAACTACACGTGACGCACTGCATCCTCTCCCCTCCAATTAGTGGACTAATCTTAAGCTAAAGACAGGGCGTCCCAATTGTTTGAGGTGTAATACAGTACATTCAATAGCAATGTCTAACTTGAAAGAACGAGGGGGGAGGTAGAAACATGGAAGATAGGAAAGGAGACAGATATAAGAAGGAAGAGAAAGAAAGAAAATGTTGCAAGATAAAGAGTGAAAGAGAGAGAGAGAGAGAGAGAAAGAAAGAAAGAAAGAAAGAAAGAAAGAAAGAAAGAAAGAAGGAAACAGGGAAATTGGGGTGATGAAGAATCATGCTGAATTTAAAGACTAAGTTTTTGAAAAACTCATGAAACTCCAGGATTCAGCAGTATACCCTAACAATGACGTGTATGAAATCTCCGTCATAGCTTCATGAACATTTTCAGGAAAAGGGAAAAACTATCCTTGTTTACATTTGAAATGCACTGCAATGGCCTCATGTATAATCATATTGTCCCAGTCAGCGCGTAATACAGGCCTGCTCCCAGCGTTGCACACATGCATTGTAGGGCAGACCTACATGTATGTGAACAGCGATCTCCGGTCTTTAGGTTTCGGACAACCAGCCCAAAACCTCCTTTAAAATCTACTGATCGCTATAATTTTTGCTTTAAGTCAGGTACTAGTTATATTATTGGGAGGGAAGTCTTCCATTTTCTGTGTTTCATAGAAGATTTTTTTTTTCAACCTGCAAAAGGGACACCCTGTCTTTAAAGTAGTTTGAAGGTGATATACCGGTAGACATTTGTTTGTGGGCTCTCACATGCTGTACCATACTGCCCTGTGTATTATACTCTGTTACACAATTACGGTAGGTGTTTACAAGGCCTCTTTTTGCTATTTGTGAGCATTTTTTTTTTCATTTGCTGGGGCTAAATAACCTTGAGCCATTTTTTTCACTGGTAGGGACTATGCAAATAGTTTTTTTTTCTCAAGTGTTTTATTCACACAATGAATGATTTCTTAGTAAGTAATGTACACCACGTGCATTGTGTATTCATAGTATCAAGTTTTGTTTGATAAGATTTAATGCAATGATGCATGCACTTCATAAGTAGATGGAACTGAGTGAGACTGTTCCAATCTGTAAGTCTGCAATTAATCAGTGAATTAGCTGTACGAGATTTGCCAGATAAGGGTTCGCCAAGAAAATTGCTATACTAATCTATTATGCTTCAATCCCCATGAAAGTCACTTTTCTAAAATGTGGAGTCTTGTATAGCGGGTAAAGATAAACGCTAGTTTCCTGCAGAAACAGGAACAGAATTGCTGGGGCCACATCTTAAGTCTAATGTAATGAAATTAACACTCTCAACAATCCTACATTATTCATCCTACAACAAGAATAATGTTCACATGGGCTCATTGATTATAAATGGGGGCTCTTATTTTGCATTACACGCATGGGCAATATTCCCCTTGCCAGTGAAAAAATTCATTCAAAATTTTGGGGGGCCATTTTTTTTTAGCACATTGGCCAATTTGGCTACAATCTTACATTGTCTATGGGAATTTGGGGGGCTCTTTTGATATTTTCCAGGGCCCTTTTAAGCATTTTGAGGGGAAAATTGCTGAGCCCCTAAGTATTTTATTTCCTGTCCCTAATTAATTGCCCTAGTGTTTTTTTTTTCACTGATCCTTATATGGTGTGCTACCTTTCTACCCCTTGGAAAACGTCTACTTCCTTGTGTGTGCATGTAGCAGCAATGCCAAGAGCCTTCAGCACGTCGAAGGAGACACACGCTCCGTACCCAGGAGCCCATTAAGGAGACTCTGACATCCTGTCATGCTCCGTCTGAATTTAGAAGGTCTTATTGAGATCGGCCAAGACAGCGATTAGAATCCTCATGGTGACCCGTCTACGTCGCTAATTTGCCATCTTTCATTATCATCCCTTGAGCTTCCTGTGATTGGCTTTGCATGCTCTCACAAAGAATTTGTCATTGAAGGGGTTACCCTCTACTCCGGTATTGGCCGTCCTTATTTGTACAGTGTTATTTTAACTAAATTGGACTATGAATTAGCTTTTCTTCTTAATGACAATTAGTTGGACTTCCTCATCACTCAACATGATGGCAACACGGATGTTTTACCTGATACCTAGCTTTCCTCTGTCTCCATGTTAAGCACACTTTCTTAACTGGATTCTTACGCTCTCTATTTCAGTCTTTCTCCACCCCTGTATATTATTTCCTCTGAGCTTATGCCATCTTCCATTCCCTCTCTCCCCATCAATTTTCTCTTCCCATTTTAACATTCTCTCTCCCCATTTTAACATTCTCTCTCCCCCTGTCTCCGTCCTTGTTATTTCACGCTCCTTTCTCCCCCTGTATCCCCCCCCCCCCTCTCTCCCGCCCCGTATGTTTCTCCCCACCCTTTCTTATTCTCTTTCCAATTCACCCTCTCCCCCTCGCCCTCTGCCCATTCCTTGATATTTGAATCCCCCTTCTCCCCTCCCCCCCCCCCTCTCAATGCCCCCACCCGTCCATCCCATTGTCTCTACTTACAGTCCCATTAATCCTGTTTTCCTCTCCTTTCTTCCCTCATGACCCTTAGCTCTTTATTTGACCGTTTCCTGCCAGCAGTGACACCTTCTTTCAAACAAGCCGCTGCTCCTTTCCATTGCCCTTTTTATGATTACTTCCTTTTTGTAATATCCCCTCATACTGTTTGCACCCCCCCCCCCCCAACCATCGTTACTGCTAACTATGCTATCACCTCCCATCTTTATCACCGCCTTTTGAATCATAAGTTCAACGTGGTCCCCCTGTCAAGGTCTCTCTATGCATTATTCCACTGGAAATATCCTACTTTGGCTTGCTTTGAAATAAAGACAGGATTAACAGCAAGTTTCTCATAGAGGTATCTTCTGTAAAGGTGCCCCCACCCTTCAACTGTCATCTATTGTACCTCATGTCATTATTCCTCTGAAAAATATCCCTCTTTAGCATGCCTTGATATGAAGAAAGGAAAGATTTTGGAAAGCTAGTCTCCATCTTAGGCAACTTTGGTTATAGCCCCCCCCCCCCCCCCCCCGACCATCGCCTGTCACCCCATGAATGAAGGGATTCAAACAAGACATCATCATTTCTCTGGAGAAGTTATTTAAGGCCATTGCTTATGCAATGCATAGTATTCATTGCAGGATATTCCCTTGATACTTCAGAATTTCCTTCCTCATCAAAAGGGTAGACCTATGTTAAAGTCAGGCAGGGGTGAGCTGGAGGGGGGAGGGGGAGGGTGGGGGGGGGGGGTTACATGCACACTGGGAGATAATTTGATGGTCATGTTTTCATTCATAATCAAATAACATTGTAGACTAATTAAATAATTTGGCAGATCATTATCTTTTAATCTTGAACAAATTTTCAATTTTAAACAAAACACACTTAAACTATGTAGATTATTGGGAAAACACTCCAGTATAGATCACACACATTGTCATATGTTTTTGTTCCCCAAAAAATAAATCAGATGTACAGTTTTGTTCCAAAATTTATATCCTTAAGTCTTCTTTCCATCTTAGGATTGACAAAGAGATAGAGAATAACAGAGAAAAGGACGAAGAGAAGTATAAGAGGGAATAAAAAGAAATACAGAAAAATCATGATTCATTAATTTCTCCATTGGCTTTATATAAAATCAGTTATTTCTGGTCAACAAGATGGAATGAAAATGTAAACTGTGCATTGACAAGCAAAAGAGAACTAGCTGTGATTTGATCGCTAGAAGGCATGTTTTGTGAGTTCAGCTTTGTTTCCTTTGTGGGGAAATTGGTAAAATGCGAGTCACGTTGCTAAGGAGGGTTGTAATCTAGAACAAAAGCATGGAGTACCTGTATAGACCATTGAGTATAGGACCAAGTAGCCTGGCTTCTAGGCTGTTTGGGCATTTATTATCCAAACTATTTAATTATGATATTTCATCATATTTAAAGAATTTAATGATATCTAGCTGGAGAAGGCCAATGCCCCTTCCCACCCCCTCCCTCTTTCTCCAACTCGCCCAAACAGGACAATTTGAAAAAAATAGAGATTGGAAAGTGACAACTCTTGTGAATAATAGACCCTATTTGGCAGTTTGATTTTTAGAGAAATGTCCCGCAGCCTGTAGGCCAGGCTAGCAGCATGGAGTAACTGCATATACCTGTGTATACCCTGGAGGTAGACAGGGCCCCTTCAGGGGGTAGAAAAGGCCCCTCTAGACAGGGGTAGCCCCCAGACATATAGGTCTACTGGGAGGATCAGATATATACTTGCTGAGGACATGTTGTGGAACACGCTGTATTGATAATCAGGTCAGATTGGGTTTATAAACAGAATATAAACCAGTTTACTGCGTAACCTGCCCCCCCCCCCCCCCCCCCATTACCCTCGGTTCTCTGATCTGCTATTTCTTAACCCTTTCAGCATCAAACAGAATGAGCCCTCTGTATGATTTGCATATAGAACTGAAGCCAGAATGTGACAGAGGCACGTGTGTCCTAGCATTGTAAGGTGGAAAGCAAGACAATATATATCACCAGAGCCTAGATTCTTGGCTGTGGAGTGAAAGCTGAGGCTGGAAACAACAAAGTCTGGCAATAAAGACTAAGCCATCTTCCCAGTTTGTTCTCTCTCTCTCTTCACACAAACAGGGAAGATGGCCTTTATTGCCAGACTTACTTGTTTACTGACTCGGTTATGTCCATGCACTGCACTGCTTAGAATCAAGGCTTATTTCAATGTAGCACCTGTCTGATGCAAAACATTGGGAAGGGAGAGTTGAGGTGGGGGGTGGGGGGTGGGGGGGGGATGATACCTGTTGAACTGATACCCCTATGATTATGAGAACCCCCAAGAGCCCTGCAACCATTTCCTTCCTCCCCACTGCTCCCTTTCCCCTCCCTCTGGATCTTATTTCCCTTCCACCTCACCTCTGTCTCTACCCCTATGTTAACCCTGTCTCTAGCCCACCTTAAAGACAGGGACAAAGCTAGAAATCGTTAAAGAAACACCAAAAATGAAAGAAGATATTGTATCAGAACTTCCCTCCCAAAAGTAAAACTGGACATGAAATTAAAGCGATCGCTAAATTTTGAGGAGATTTCGGGCGGGTCGTCCGAAACATATATAGCGTAGAGACAGGAGGCCGATGTGCGCTATGGTCTGCACCGGTCCGCTCCACAGTGCATGCGTTCAATGGGAGCAATGCCTGTATCGCTTTCTGACAGGAACAATGCGACTATGAATGCAAACTATGGTCGGTGCCTTTCAAACATAAACAAGAATAGTTTTTCATTTTTCCTTAAAATGTTCGTGAAGCTGTGACTGTGAGATTTCATACACGTTATCGTTAGGGTATACTGCTGTCACCAGTATACCCTAATAATAGCGTGTATGAAATCTCAGTGCTGATTCCTACCAAGTTTCATGACTATTGCAAATGGATCGACATCCTGTCTTAAACATTTCTCTTCCGTCAGGCAACTCTAACCTTTCCATTTCTCATCAGTTTGGAATTTGCGAGCTCGTATATCACTTAGAGTGATCCCCTTTCCATCTAATATAATCCAGTTATTGGGAATTCCCCCTTACTTTTTGTGGGAAAAATCTAAATGTCAAAGTGAAAAATAGATTTTTCTCTGTTTTCTGTCCTTTTCACTTGTTTTATTTAAGACGCTTCTGAATGTTGTCCTAAGGAATATGTCATGGGCTGGCCCCTCTTAGTCAACCTACAGGCTCTATGTATATGGAAACAGACTTACAGATATAGCTGTATGCTTTAAGTATGAGCTCCTTGCCTATTAGCATGCAATCAATGAGAATTGGCTAACATAGATCAATAAGACAAACTGAGCCCTGACACATTTTAAATTTATATTCCCATAATTTGCAATTAAGGCACATAACTTATTTGTGCCTTAAGATATCTTTTAAAATAACTCTTTGTCCTTTAATCATGCTATAAAAAAAATGCTTTCATTAACGATAAACTTAATAGTTCATCTGGATCTGACTTTGAATAACAGGAGTATTCCAATATGTGTGCATAGAAAAGCTCAAGAGCTAATTGATTCAATTTGCAGATAACGCTGCTTATAAGGGCATATTGCTGAGTCCTATTAATACATTCTCAAGTTTCCAAATGCAGAGCATTATTGATAATCTCTTGATGAATTTTAGGCGACATAAACAGAACTAGGCCAATCATTTATTTGTGATACTATATGCTGTATAAAGCAGTTATAAATCCTCGTTAATTTGTTGGCCTTAGCATAGACTGGATGGATTAGGGCCCGACCCTCCTTGCCTTGTATGGATTGAAACATGGAGCATAATTCACAATTTCCTCCAGGAATTGCTACTATTTGCATTGCGGTACTCAGCCAAGCATGACTGAGGTTTGGACGAGAAAGTTGTGTCGTTCTAAGAAAGAGGAAAGGCAAGAGCTTGCGGAGTGGCGAGTGGATTGTGATCGATGCTGAACGAGAAATGAAGTGTGAATTGTTTGCAGATGTGATGGTTAGATTGCCAACTAAAAAGTAATTTTTCCCTGTTAATTTTAGATCAAGTACATGATTGTCACGAGTGTGAGGAAGCCAAACATGCTTAAAGATGGTCTGTCCCTTTTACGAACATCTGCAAACTTCATGAAAGTTTGCACATATTTAGTATGTATCTTTGGGATACCAACTGTGAAATTTTAAGGCCAGAGGTAATATAATAACTCCCGTAGAATAAATGAAAATCTAACAAATTTTCATTGAGATTTGACTATTTTGGTGGTAAGAAAAAAGAAAGTTTTATCAATTATCAAACGTTATTTCATCAAAACCAAATATTATGTTTTTGTCAATTCCAGTGAAAGGTTATATAGCCACTCTCTCTCAAATGATGACAAAGTCAGGGAGCTTCCAGAATACTCCATGCTGCTGCCTTGCGATGTTTAATGTCCTTTTCTGCATTCTTTGAAATATGAAACATAAACAAACATAGTTGTTGGGAGTTTAGTGCAAATTTTGCTTTCTGGAGCATTGTAGTGCCAGTAAAAATAAAGGCGTTGATAAGAAGCATGTATGAGTCAGCCGCCTAGTTGATTTTCCTTAGGTGTCCCAGGTGAGAGAGTGTGAACATGTAGATAAACTCATATCTCCATGGTGGGATTGAGCTTGTGTGTATGTGTGTGTGTGTGTGTGTGTGTGTGTGTGTGTGAAAAGGTGTGCCAGGCACATAGATATGACTCAACCTTCCTTATCCTCCCTCCCTCCCCAGAATACTTACCCTCTCTGTATCATGCTACCTGTATCAAAACAAACTTTTCAAATTGTTGCGGTAAAGAAATATGAAGATATTTCTCGAGATTAGAGCTAGAGAAGATCCTAATGCAATTGAGGGCGCACTGACAGCAAATTATAAAATTTGGGGAAGGGGGAGGGGTGGAGGGAATGAGCACAGACTGCGATTTTCTTGGAGATTCTTGAACTTACACGTATAATGAGTGTGAGATTCCCGAAATAAACTGTAGAGGGGGCGCACGCCACTTGCTCCCTTACTGTACAATGACATTGGCTTCATTCTTCAAGCCTATAAAGCTTGTCATTTGTGTGTTTAGTCTAGCTTCAAGACTTTGGAGTGTGTAGAGGAACTGCATGCATGCATAAATAGACTAGGAACCATGGACTCCCATGACAACTGAGTCTGGACACTAATGCCAAGCATTCTCCCAACAAAGCTTAGTTGAGAGTTTTGAGGAATGGATCAGTAGAAGTAGAAGCAGGTTTCACTGCCTAGAATTTACACTGTGCACAGACACGAGGCTAATTCATAACCTGTGGTTACTCTTGTGATGGCGCCCTCTTGTGTTCAGCTGAGGAAAGCTCCCAGCGCAGGAATCCACACTGTAGTTGTCATGTAGCTCGAGGGCCATAGCGTGTTTGAAACCAATACTTCCTGTGTGAAAAAAATACCCTGACGTCGAATTAATATCTAGCTCCTGATCTGTAGAAAGTGATTTAGAATGCTGCAGGTCATTCTGTAGATATAGGTCTTTACAAAAAGTTGACAGATGACCACCAGTTTTGCGGGTATCAGCATGAAATCTAGTCCATATCCAGAAAATTATGTTAGGATTTAAATCATATGTTGGCATATTGATTTGAATCCTGTTGTAGACTGCAGTACCCTTCTAAATGTATTTTTTTATTTTTGAAAATCTAAATAATAAATATGTATGTCCAACATCTCGCATGACAAATGCTAGCAGATTTTGTATGTGCTTGGGTGATTTTGATTGACAGAATGCTATTCATATCAAAAGAAAATTTAGAGACATTGTTGTAAAAAAAGGAATAAATGACAAATGAGAAATATGGAAGGAAGTTTATCCCTTTGAATTGTGTTTGCTTTAGAATCACAAGCACAAACTGGAGAGGGCAGCATTTTGTGTTAAACTTAGCAGCCATGTGTGTGAGTGTTAATGTGTAACATGCTGTGTAATGGCGGCACCTGGGAGAATTAGTACAGCTCCCTGGGATTTTGAGAAAGGATTTGTCAAGATGAATAGCTCGTAATGGCATCATAATCACTCATTAGCCTTGTTCCTCCTTTCCGATGACAACCACTTGCTGACCCGTCGTCATGGAGAAAACTCCTCCTGGCAATGACTGTGCAGGATCCTTGAGATTGGGGCTTTGACATCCAATGGTGTGACAATCATCATTCACATTGGAAGATTTGCGTCAGAGATTGAGTGTCCTAAACCATTTATAAATGTATTGATAATAAAATCAAGGATTAAATGAAAGAGCCTAAATTTCTACTGAACATGACCCAGGGGTAATTATAAAGTGCTTCAATTTAATCTAAGTTCTGTGCACAAAACTATTTAATCATTAATAACAGGAAAAGAATGTTATAATATCCACAAATTCTGTTCTCGTCTCCTTACCCCAGGCGATAGAGCGGTTTGCCAGTAACTGCCGCGAGCGGTCAACAACGGTACGCGCCCTGACCGAAGAGCTGCAGCTGCTGGAGATGCCGAATAACGCGGAGAGCGCCACCATGCTGTTGATTGAGCAGAGGAAGCGTCGCATGGAGGTGAAAGAGGACTTGGTGTCGGCGGTGAAGTATGGACAGACGCTGCTGAGCTGTCTCAGGAAGACCACGAGCGACGGGAGAGAAAAGAACCCAGACAAGCTTCTCACTACATGTGCAATAGAGAAGTAGGCATCAAGTTTGATATCGTGAAATTTATAACTACAATAATGCACTACTAAAAATTTGGTTGCACCAAGTGGTTGTAATTTTCAGGATAATTGACCCTTATGGGGTGGAGGAGGGAAAGGAAAAGGTAAAAGGAGTAGAGATGACTTTTTATTTATATGACACTCACACAATTAATAGATCAATTATCCTGAAATAATACAACCACATGGTGTTTTACTATAGTTTAGTATAGTTTTACTATTTACTAAATAGTAAGCAAATAATCAACGTTGGTGAGGGTGATTGGACGAACTTTCATTTCCGAGGCGATCTGGATGTAGCTAGTAGAGTGTAATGAACTTTTCTTCTCAGGTGATCAGATGGGCAAAACTACCGTTTATCACGTGATCAACTTTTGACCAATCATATAGCAGCATTCTTAGTATGTGGAATATAAAATTTATTAGTCCACTTTATCCATGGAAACGTTCAAAGAACATTTAATAATGCACTAGTTATTAAATGTAACTAATGCAGTTGTGATTTTTTTTGCTACATGTACATGTTACTTTTTGTCACAAGTGGTACGCACACCACCCATAGAGCAAGAGATTATCTAATATGCAAAGGGTAATAAGTACCACTTGTAATGAAAAATGACCTTAATCTAAAGACCACCAACTCGTACTCCCTAAAATCCATCACATTATGATGCGATTTGTTCTGGGAGAATGCTTGTTAGTATTATCTTTTGAAAATCTGCCAATAGATTGTGCTAGATCATGGTGCAAGTAGACAAGTTGCGATGTTAGTAGTCTTTAATCAAAAACATCATGGAAGTACCTTTGTGATTACAGAAGCTCTTGAAGCATATTGTAAATTTGTCCAAACATGCATTAACTGGTAACTGTACACAGACTCTCATATGCCCCATGGACCTTCTCTGGGCATACATGTATTTAAGCAATTTTGATATACATGTACCAATAAGTGAAAATACCTGTCTTTTAATATTTTGTATGCCAGACCCATGTAATTCCTGACTTGTATATAATAGTATTGATTGATTTCACGGAAAAATGTATTCTCTCTCGTTTATGTGCTAGATTACTGGAGGAGCTAGAGGGGTTGGAGAAGGAGTTTGACGACACATGGTGCGACCAGGAGCTACGGCTAATATTCTGCCTCAAGATCAGGAAATATGAGGAGGAATTCAAACTGGTGAGTCTGAGATCAAGACTAGTCTTGATTCCTGACAATAAATAGTCAATCTATTTGAAATCTTGAGTCCCTCCTAAACAGTCCTTTTCAGGACTCACTCAAAAAGAATAAAAAGCAGTCCTTTTCAGGACTGCCCCCCCCCCCTCTTTCAGCCCTTCATAGGACAGATACCAACAGTCCTTTTTAGGACTACCTAGGGTAACTTCTAGAAAGAATCAAATCCCTCCCTTTCTCACATGGTGTGCCGTAAATTTCTAGTATTAAGACTAGGTCTGTACTCTTGTCCTTATATTATGCAGAGAGTTACACAGAGCACTACTATAGTCAAACCTATCTACACTCCAGCTCAAAGAATTGGCATAGGGAAAGGGAAGAAAGGGAAGGAGCTGCAGTTTTAAACTGCGGTATAATTTGTCCTAAGGCATTGTGTTTCATGCTGGACTGGACAAAATATACCGCGGTTTAAAACTGCGGCTTCTTCCCTTTCTTCCCTTTTCCCTTTCCCTGTGCCAATTCCTTTGAGCTGTAGTGTACATGCAGCCATATGAATTATTACTAAGAATCAGATTTACAAGTCATCACACCGATCACAATGGCCTGTTTTTCTGAATAAAGGTTCAACGCAAACAATGTACTAAACCTGGACTAACTTCATGTGATCAGATACTTTGGACATTAAACAGTACATGTACATGATTTCAAATTTTACACACTGATATGGGATGGAAAAAATGTTGCGATAGGCAAGAACAACAAATGGAAAGACAAAGGATTGCAGAGAAGAAAGAAAAGGGGCGGAGACTAGAGATTTGAGGCCATCATTCAGATACAGATCACTTCATCATCTCCAGTAGTAATGCCAAGACAAACTGGCTCTAAATGGTGCACACTTAGACACGAAATCCCTGGAAGTGAACCAAGTTAAGCAAAACCATGTTGGGCTGCCACGAAGTCTGGAGTCCCTTACGTCCTGGGCAGTTTACCACCAACAACATGGCAGGAAGGCATCTGACGGAAAACAGACTGAAAACTGCTCTCTGAGGGTAGACTTCTGAGTGGCTTGGGGAGATGGCTTGTTTTCTTTTGATATGACTGAAACAAGTGATGAAATACAGATTGAGTGTTCAATATTAGCTTTTTGGGTTGACCAGATTTGGGCATGGAAATGACAGGAGGAATTTTCTATAAAACAAAAAAATATGTGTATTTTTTCAATGTTTAATTATTTATTTGGCATTTTGAAATAAAACATGATCTCTTCTGAAAGGTTTGATTGAGAAACTTGATAAGAAATATATATAAATATATATATATATATATATATTTTACAAAATTGGACAGGGGTAGGTCTGATCCTGTTTCTTTGCCCAAGATGAAGATGAATTTGGGTCTATAAGTTTATTCAGCAAGACTGTAAACATACTCAGTACATGAGCAGGAAGAGAGGAACATGTTATTAAATGTATATGTTAGACAGATTTCAATGAATATTAAAATGTGTTTGAAGCTAATTCCCAGTGTACATGATCTTCAAATTGGCAACATGTTGATACAATTCATGTGAGTTGTTTATTGTGCAACTTAGCTTTGAGTTAGCCTGAGAATATAGTCTGTGACTTCTAAATTCCATCATCATCATTTGGGAATTAGAGTTGAAGATGTCATTTAAGATAGACATGAAGACACATAATAGATACATGTATACGCTTAAAGGACAAAAGGATATTCATGAGTATGCTGTCTCCATAGAAATCTACAAACAACGAAAAATTGTTTGTTTATAGCAACCTTGGTACCTATTTAAAAACAAGAATTAAAATAGATTGTGGGCAGTATAAATCCTGGTAACCATTATCACGAAGGATGATATTTAAGGCCAACACATAGGCTGGAGTGAAAATGTGGTTGAACGAGGAAAGGGCAATGTTTCTTCCCAATTACAAGCAATCAAGCTGTCGCAGGGGTAGCAGTCTCAATTTATGTCAGTCACGGTGTGGGGAAAAACCACGGACAAAGCATCAGCGATATTTTTAGGAAGAAAGGCACTTGTTAAAGTATGTGTCGTCATTGTCTGGGAAAGGTTGTTGGTCCCTAAGGACGAGGGGTTGGTTTCACCGCGGATGGCGAATCGTAAATGTCGGCAACCACAGAGTGTGTCGCCCTCTGTCCGTCCTGTGAATGCGGTTTGGTCCGAGCTCTGATGGAAGCCTTTGTGTGTTACTCACCCTAGTGATAGTAAACCGTGTCAGGTGTTTTTATTAACAAATCTGCTTGACTGGAAAGGAGTGGTTGCAGCTCTTAAGGCAAATTCAGTCAAGATCATGGAGCAAGTTCTAAAGTTTCAACCTGTTCTTTACTGAGTAGCATGACTCTTGCTTAATCCGCTGGACAGACAATAGATAAAAGGTTATGAGATTAACTTCACAAACCTACTAGGACCCAATCAAGCCACACCTCTTTGGTTACTACAGTTCCATGACAAAAATTGACATCCTAACTGGACCGGAGTTCACAAAGCTTGACAATGTAAACGTGAACATCGGATTAAGAAATAAACAAATAATTAGCAATATATATGTACACATTCCATACTGATAAAACCCCATAAGAAGGTATCTTTTCGATCAAATCATGCAATATACTCACGCTCATTCCAAATGGATGAGTGAAAGGATTGTTCAGGGATGAGTGACAGAGAGTTTGTGTGTCAAATCAGAAGTCTACAGTTTCACAATTGCTCTGTCCGGTAGTATAGGTATCATTACATACAAAAACTATTTTGAAATTGTTATAAAGAGCAATACACATCTTTTGCTATAATAATTTCTTACATGATAGAATGAACCAGTATTGTGTTTGCTGGAAACTTCATTTTGCTATTGTCTATGTTGACCTGTTTTCAAAATCATAAACACATCTTTGGGATGTTACCAGTGGGTTTGAAAGGGTTGGCGTCTTCGTGCATAGAACCACATTGTATAGATATGCCTTCAAATCACTTGTGTGAGCATTACATTACATAGATGTAATACTGACAGCAGATTGTATGTGTGGGGCTGCGTGAGAAACGCAGGTCTATGTGATCTTTACAGCAGTTTCTATGTGTGGGACTGCGTGAGAAACGCAGGTCTATGTAACACTTACAGCAGATTGTATGTGTGGGGCTGTGTGAGGAAAGCTGGTCCTATGTAACACTTACAGCAGATTGTATGTGTGGGGCTGCGTGAGGAAAGCTGGTCCTATGTGACACATACAGCAGATTGTATGTGTGGGGCTGTGAGAGAAAAACAGGTTCTGTCTGTCTAGCAACCCTGCACTGGGCCTCTCTGTAACCCATATGTCTGGGCAACTTGAAGTTCAAGGCAAAGTGGCGGCTACATTACTCACACTGTTAGTGGGTGTGAGGGTGTGTAAGCTGTCTTATTAATAGCACAGTCTCCTAAATGTGGGGAGTTTATGGCTATTATTACAAGTGGCCTTTGTTTATATATACTGTGAGGTGTTTGACTGTGTGAAATTGTCCATAGAAACCCTGGTTACAGCTAGAGCACAACAATGCAGAGGAGGATTGTTTGTACACTACAGCTCAAAGGAATTGGCACGGGTAAAGGAAAAGGGAAGAAAAGGGAGGAGCTGCAGTTTTGAACCGTGGTATATTTTACCCAGTTCAGCATGAAACATGTTCATTGCTTTTTAGGCTTAAGCATCATGTTTCATGCTGAACTGGACAAAATATACCACGGTTTAAAACTGCGGGTCCTTCCCTTTCTTCCCTTTCCCTTGATCCCTATGCTAATTCCTTTGAGCTGGAGTGCTGTGGAAGTATAATGAAAACCTGTATCTAAGGCAAACCCACAATAAAGGCAATAAATGCAGTCTTTTAAAAACAGGTGGACCTTATCTACTAACCAGTAGGGCCATACAAGTTTAGTTAATATATGTTTCAACGGGAAGCGTACATAATCTGGTGTGATTGAACACGCGCCTAAAATCAACCAGCAACAACTTGTTATTCCGAAGATTCATTATTCTGAACATTACGCGACAAATGCTTGGATTAACGAACCCTTTTCGTTTTCAAACTAACGAGCATCGAGGTATAGGCAATTTACTTGTTTCAGAATTACGAACCTTCGGAATGAACTTCGGAATATCGAACTGCAACCGTTTCAACAAGGAACATTATTCTGGGAAACAGAAAACAGAAAAAACGTAAACAGGTTGCATTGTACTACTGGTACACGCAGAGTAATCAGAAAGATGATTTTACATCCATTTTCATACTTTTTCAACATTCATGCCTAAATTCTACATTTGAATGTAGGTTGCAACTGTGATAACCATTACTCATCATCACATGAAGCCCTTAAACCTTTCTGAAAGTGCGCCACCTATTGGCGATAATTCTCCAGTGCTACAGAGGAAACCTTGATTACGCCATTGATTAGACTCTTCCCCAGCCACTGGATACATGTGGAATCCATGTTAATATGCATGCTCATATATGTAGGTCAGTGGATTACAAGCACATCACAACTAATGTATCTGGGAGAGAGTCTAGATGAAGTGATGTTAATGAATTAAGTGGTGTGGGTTATTTTGGTTTAGAGGTTTAGACGGAAGAAATACCTATGGCGCCCGAGGGTGATTAAATTAGTTCTGTGTAGGCTTACTGCTGAAGGGTGACCCACTTAAGGAGCTATGATGGGTGTCAATTGAGTTTGTTAACTTAAACTGATGTAAATAGGTAAACACATTGTACACTTACAATGGCAAAGACAGGAGAAAGGTTTGCAATAAGTAAAATAAGGTAGATGTGTCTGTATTTTGGAACCAGCTGATGAATAAATGCATTACATAAACATGGCATACTCATTGTAACTTATAAAACATGTCAGGAATATTAATTTTTTTCCCTTCAATTTGAATGATTGAAATAATGGAAATTGGGAGTCAAGTAGCATTTTTTCTTTTGCAACATAGCATTTGATCCTTTTTAAGATAAGATGGCAGCTATTGTTTGTACTTAACCACTGAGTGTGGGTTGTGATCAGTGGAAAAAAATTACAATTATTGTTATTTATGGCAGAAATATTATGGATTTTCTGTTTAACTTTAACAATTGAAAGCACAGAAATTGACAAGCAGCTAGCAAGGTTTCATCTCACAACAAAACAGTTGGATCTGGCTACATCTATTCATTTGTACTTAACCAAAGAATATTTGGTGTGGTCAATGTAAAGTGAGAGATGGTTGGAGAGGATCTCTTTTTTTTGCTCGTGCTCTCCATAGTAATAAGATTGCTTCATCAATCTTAGAGAAAAATGAGCAGAGAAGGGAAAATGATTCAGGGACTTGACCCTGCAATCTACTGCTTACCTGGCAGCAAAACTATCCACCAGGGGCCATATTCATGAAACCTTACTAAGCCTAGTTAGTTACTAAAGTGCATCAAAATGCATGCATTGTAGTAACCAACTAGGCTAGTAAGCTTTCATGAATATGGCCCCTGGCTACCAGTTGGTTTATGATAATAGCACAATACTTAAGAACTAAAACCCAAGGCTTATATTCTCTCGCTTTTTTTGTATTTGTGATTCCTCAGTGGAATGTGTGTTTGTTCACCAAATTGAATATTTTGTGGAGAGACAATAGGGAGATGGTTTGTACAGGAACTAGACAAAGGCTGATTAGATACGAGCAATCAAGGAAATGAGCTAGCGATATAGTCGCGATGTGATATGGATAGTACAGGTGGCTTATGTTTAAAGGGAATAAGTAAATGTAACGTTGCTACTTCATGGATAATTATTTGTTATTTTTGCAGATTAATTCATGGATGGAATTAGAGAGATGTCCCATTGGTTTCCAACAATTGCCATTTATTAATGGTAACTTTCTATCATGGAAACAGACAAACAGATTTAAGTATTGCATATTGCTATCATGGCACTTACTTTTGCAAAAAAATGTAAGTTACAATAGTTTCAATGATATTGATTTTGTCAATATCTTATGATTGTATTAACTACATTTAATGTTGAAATAAATATTATTACACAATAACTACTTGTTCTATTTTTTTTACTACATACTTGTATTACTATTCCTACTTCTCCGAACCGCACTACTCATACTACTAAAAATTATGATAATGTAACATCAGGCTTGTAAATAAGCTAGAAATTAAATGCCCTCGTTTGAATGAAGGATGCAACTGTAATGAACAAGCTGCCCTGTTATGTAATCACTTTCCTGTCTAGCTTAATATCATGCGCCCATAATGATGAGAAGACTGAAACAAACCTGGAATAAATTAGATAAAACTGAGCTCAACATACCCCAAAGTACAAAAAAGGTTTCAGTAGCAAGTTCGGTCAAAAACATGTTTTGACATTATGATTATATTTATGATTATAGTGTTATTTTCAATATTATTAATGCATTTCATGTAAGGCAATTTGGGAGAAGGTACCTAAGTTAGCAGACTATAATCTGGGCTCGCTACCTGCAGTCAGTGGTCATAATTAGCCAGCGATAATTCAATAGATCCGATGACTTTTTCCTGTCTCCAACGGTGATAGATGATTGAGGAAGATTTTTTTTAAAGTTGTCAGATTTTATGAAGATGATCAGCCTTCTTGTCGCCATGCTAATTCCTGTTAGTCTCCTTTCCAGAGGTGGTAGTTGTTTTATTTTCTTTCAGTCATATGCTATTCACTGCAGCTAGTGCATACATCAGTACAGCAGCTAGATTAAAAAAACAAACACTTTTATTTAAACTCCTTAACAGTTGGAAAATATTCTTCATCAATGTGTAGGAAGAAATGCATTTTGTTTTATCATATCAAGAGGATATAATGAAGTACATTTACTTCATATCTTGGTTTATAGCCTTACTATAAGCATTATGTTGTGTAATCATGTTTATGTTATGCTAAATATGTTACCGATTCCGTTTACCTTACATTGCGAGACAAACGATTATCAGTAGCCATGTTTATCTTCTTATGTATTGTTGTATCATTTGTACACAGGGCCTCCAGGGAGAACACTGCAAGCCCACTGACAGGGTTATCCTGTGTGAAAAAAAGGCTACATAAATGCAAATAAATCTATACATATCTTCATATTTATGTATTCAAATGGAAGGAACAACAAAACTGTTAGATAATCAAATGAGACTGACTTCCTTCAGTTTAATAAAATGTAACAAGAATATTTTGTGATGATGATTACTTGTGCAAAATGAAACAATGCAATAGTTTCATCAATCAGTTCTGTGAAAATTGTTTTGTTGTTATTAATGATTATCATTGGTTTTTGCCTTTATTTCTTTCAGGTTCTATTACTCATTGACAACATTGCAGAGAAGATCAACTTAGAGGGCAGTATAGGCAACTCGGTGGAGGAATGCAACAAATACTTAGAAAGACATTCAGGACTGGAAATAGAAAGCCAGGTAAAGAAGTTTTTATTTCTGTAGTCGTCATCTTCTTCTCCTCCTGCTCTTTCTTTTTGCTCTTGTCCTTTTTTTTTCTCCTTCTTCTCTCCCCTCCTCCTCCTCCTCCTCTTCTTCTTCTTCTTCTTCTTCTTCTTCTTGTTCTTCTTCTACTTCTTCTTTTTCTTCTTCTTCTTCTTCTTCTTCTTCTTCTTCTTGTTCTTCTACTTCTTTTTCTTCTTCTTCTTCTTCTTCTTCTTCTTCTTCTTCTTCTACTTCTTCTACTTCTTTTTCTTCTTCTTCTTCTTCATCTTCTTCTTGTTCTTCTTCTTCTTCTTTTTCTTCTTTTTCTTCTTCTTCTTCTTCTTCTTCTTCTTCTTCTTCTTCTTCTTCTTCTTCTTCTTCTTCTTCTTCTTCTTCTTCTTCTTCTTCTTCTTCTTCTTCTTCTTCTTCTTCTTCTTCTTCTTCTTCTTCTTCTTCTTCTTCTTCTTCTTCTTCTTCTTCTTCTTCTTCTTCTTCTTCTTCTTCTTCTTCTTCTTCTTCTTCTTCTTCTTCTTCTTCTTCTTCTTCTTCTTCTTCTTCTTCTTCTATCCACCTTCTCCTTGGGTCACTGCATTACACCCAACCAGTGCTAGACACAAGATCTCACATCTCAGTAAACTCCTCAGTATGAAATAAAGAGGACTTTGATGTGATACATGTTTGTAGTGTATTTCTTTAAAAGTACATAATTTGATTGCACCTTATCTTGTTCCTGACAGGTGCTTGTTACATGTTCATACTCAGATCTGCAACCTGTCAGTGCTTTCAGATTAGCATGGACGCCACCAGAGTTTCTCCTTCCCTCTGTTTTCCTCTCGCCAGGAGGAGAGTGATAACATTGCACCATTGCGCAATGCCGCCATCATGGCGTGGACACTGGATGTGGGTTGTTGATATCAATGTGACGTTCCCCTTTCAGATATGGATCAGCTTTTGGAGA
Source organism: Arbacia lixula (assembly GCA_963669155.1). Taxonomy (NCBI): domain Eukaryota; kingdom Metazoa; phylum Echinodermata; class Echinoidea; order Arbacioida; family Arbaciidae; genus Arbacia; species Arbacia lixula. The sequence continues at coordinate 949,432 of OZ022590.1, read as the reverse complement.
GGAAGCGCTAAACCAAAACAAGGCCTGACTGTGATAACACACATGTAGTGAGTTAGCAGTGGGAACAGGCCATTTATTAGTATTCAATGCATATGATAGGAACTAAGCTTGGCAGTTAGAACAAGGCTTGATTGTGATATTACCCATGAAATAGGCAGAAGTGGGGACAGACCTGCATTAGCATTTACTTCATTGGATAGGAACTCGACCTGGCAGTGAGAACAAGGCCTGACAATGTTAACACACATGTAGTGAGTGGGCAGTGGGAACAGCCCTGCATTAGTAGGATAGGACCAAGGCTTGGTTGTGATAACACAGCAATGGGAGTTGGCTTGCATTTGCATGCTATTCAGTTCATTCATGTAGGATATGCACTGAATGTGTGGAGCAATACAAGAGGACTGTTTTGTTGAATAAACTGCTGGAACATTACAGGAGTATTTCTTTCTGGTTTGTGTGTGTATGTTTTGCTAAAAATGCCTGGACTGGTTGGAACGGTCAAGTTAAGTCTAAATTTCCTCAATTTCACATTGATATCTGATTTGCCATGTATGTGTTGTGTGAATTTGCCTTCATGTCAAAAGTTGTAACTTAGATTTATCCTGACCTCATTCCTTAAGATTTATATAAAGATATGTTACCATTTTTGCTGTAAATCTAAACCCCAGTCGATAATTTTGAAAACCCAAATTGTACATTTGACAGAGTTATAAGCAAAGTATCTTGGATTCACCCTTGTTTGCTAAACAAAACGCTGCTCTTTTGGATTTGCGTGTATTGATAATGAAATAAGCCACCAGTGGCACATTAAGGGTTTACTTTAAAGGTAAACCGTACCTTTTGCAGACCTAATTCTGAAAGTTCCCTGACTTTGAGAGAGAGTGGCTACAGTTGTATATAACCTTTCCCTTGAATCTGCAAAGCATAATATTCGGTTTTGAGGAAATAATCTTTGATAATTGATCAAACTTTATTTTTTTGTAAACGGAAATAATCAAATCTCAGGGAAAACTAGTTAGATTTTAATTTATTCTACGGGAGTTATAGTACCTCTGACCATAAAATTTCACAGTTGGTATCCCAAAGATATGAGCTAAATATGTGGAAACTTTCATGAAATTTGCAGATGTTTGTAAGAGAGATGGGCCATTTTTAAAAGGCAATGTTTGACTGACCTCTTCTCTTAAAACATCACAATACACACCAGATAGAAATTTGTGTTCTAATAAGAAAAAAACTGTTTGTTGTTCCACCAGTTCTAACCAGGTTGTGTGGTGAACTTAGCTTTACTTACACTGCCTCAACCTTGTGGAACAGTCTCCCAGAACACTAGAAAAACATTGATTCAATTGATACATTTAAAATCGCTTTAAAGACGCACTAATACAACATCTAATGTAACAGTATGCATTTTTACTGAGGCCCAGTCTTAACTTGTATGTTGTACCTCTTTCTCTACAGTGCATAGGGACATGCTCAATAACTATGTGTTATGCACTTCAGAACTTTGAACTGTCTTTGCTCCCTCTTCCCCCATAAACAGGACGCCCTCGACAGGTCCGACAAGTTGACCCATACGGGGGAGGACCTGATGAAGAGCGAGAAGTATCCGATGGAAGCGAACAGCATCCAGCCAAAGTGTGCTGAGTTGGAGACGAGAACCTCCGCCCTGCAGACGAGGCTCGTCAGTCGACGCACCATGCTGGAACGCTCTCTTGAGCTACACCAAAGAATACAGAAGGTAAGTCATTTCAAAGCTAGGGTAGACAGCATTAAAGGGATAGTTCACCTTGAAGATAAGTTGGTTTCAATGAAAGCAAACACATGAAAGAAAGGTATGAGTAAAGGTTTGACAAAAATCTGTCCAAGGATAAGAAAGTTAAGTTTTTTGAAGTTTTAATTTTGTGATGTCATGTGCGAGATGCTCTCCTGTATGTTGTGTACTCATTTTTTTTGAAAATGTTGATTTTCTCAAAAGGCAAAATATCATTAGACACACATTTTTATACACATACCTCTTAGAAAAAAAATATTCCTTTATCAAAGGCAGAAAAAGAGCAATTTATTGGAATCAGAGAGCACACAACATATGGGAGAGCACCTTGCACATGACGTCACAAAATAAAAAATTGAAAAGATCGTAACTTTTTATCCTTGGGATGGATTTTTGTCAAACCTTCACTTCTATGTTTCTCTCATGTTTTTGCTGTTTTTAAAACCAACTTACCTTCAGGGTGAACGTTGGACCATCCAAAGGTAGGGGAGCCTTTTTGTAAGGTGCATTAAACTCAACATGCATTCTGGTAAAGAAAATTATTCAGAATGATAACAAATATTAGCCCAAAACATGCATTTTTGTTGATTGTTTTTATACCACCATGTATATAACATCCACTTCCAATGTATGTCTAGACTTGAGGTGAGCAAATAATAGTTTACATTTGAGAGCTTCCCAAATACGTCCGGTATCCTATCTCAGTTCTGTCAGTGAAGTGATGATTGCTCTCTGGAGGAGGTAGAAGAAAATATAATTGATGGCAGCAAAATGATTGGAAGAAAACATTAGAAGTGGAAACCAAGTGATATAAGAGGAAACTTGTGTTTGAGAAGTGGGCTTGCTTTGAGGGGATTGTCTGTCTGTCTGTCTGTCTGTCTGTCTGTCCATGAATTGACGAGAAGGAGAAGGAAATGCACAACACGGTTATGGCGCGTTTCCTGTTTTGTCTGGGATAGTGATTCCATGATGATAGCCTACCTGAGCTGGCCGTTTAGGTCATACCTCCGGCTCAAAGGAATTGGCATAGGGAAAGGGAAAGCGAAGGAGCCGCATTTTTTAACTGCGGTATATTTTGTCCAGGTTCAGAATGAAACATGATGCTTTAGCCTAAAAAGCACCATGTTTCATGCTCAACTGGATATAATAAACAATATATAAAGTTTAAAACTGTGACTCCTTCCCTTTTTCCCTTTCCCTTTCCCTATGCCAATTCCTTTGAGCTGTAGTGTATGCACATAGTGTATGTCTACATCACTGATGTAGGTAAGAACAAGTAACACACACAAACAATTCATATAAAATAGCAAACACTTAAAAGTGCAGGTAACAAACATAGCTTCCCACGGTAAGTCCTTGTGTAGACCATTTCCTGAAGATAAACCAAACCATGTGTGTTAAGGTTGCATGAACTGGTCTAATTAACCAAGGTGTAGGCCACTATCAGGCTGAGTTTAAGTGTGGAAGGGTCAACAGAAAGATATGGCATAGCTTCAAAGTTTGCTCTGTATTGCAGGAAGCTCACCGAAGCCCTCGCATTATTTTGAGTAATTAAATGTTTCAACTAGAGGAAATGATTTGACGGATTGGGAAACGGTTATGATTTACTATATTTGCAAAAGATTTACTGATGAAATCTGTTTTCAAGGAAAGTAAGTTTGCAATATAAATCTCATTATCATAAATTTGGAAGATTTCAGTATTATGATTCAAGCAGTGATAAACCCTTTGAGTGTCAGATAGAATGCTGTTCTATGGGATTTGTGTGTATTACTTGTGTATGCCACATGCTGTAGGCACGCACGAGGTTGGAACTCCATAGATATTCTACAGCAAAATATATCTTCAAACTATTAGGGCGTATTCGTTGATAATTATCATACTTTACCTGAGGCACAGTATTTAAGCAGATTATATCCCAGTCACAACACCGTAATTTACTTGTTATGGCAGCAAGGTGTGCTCAGAAAGAGAGAGAGAGACGGGAGGAAGAAATTAGCACCTGAATGGTGTCTCCCTAGCACCCCTGGGCCATTTGGCAAACATCCTACTCCCCTTCGGAGTTGCATGGTGATATCCCGGTCATATTGATAGCTGGTTAGCTGACCAGTATTTAAATGTATGCATTTATTGTCTGGCTTTTAGTACTTGCGTGGAATTTGTTTATGAAGATCCCATCTTTATTTTCACGTAAGATGATGATAATTTAATTTTTATATTCCTGTGGTTAATGCCACAGAGGTGCAGTGGTATCTACTTCTCAAATTTTCCAATTTAGGAAGTATGATCGTGTTACTTTCATGCTGTTCTTAATAAGCAGGTCAGGGCCCTGTTGCATAAAACTTACCATTAATGGTAACTCTGCCATCAATGGTAACTACAATGGTAACATTGCTTGACAGCCAATCAAATTCAAGGCTTCCATAGAAGGCTTCCATACATTCTTACAGTCTTACATTAACATTCTTACATTAACAAAAACACGAAACTAATTAGAAAACAAGTGGGTCTTATGTATGGCAAGAGCCAGTTTGCTATTTACTTTATTTTCCTGTATTGACGCAAAATTTCCTCATCATCCACAAATCTTGGTCAGTCTTAGGAGTGTCTGTGACCTTTTGTACCTGGAGGAACTAGTGCATGGAGAGAGGGGTGCTGACCCGTTCTGCTCTAGTTGGCTCCTAATTCATCACAGAATGTCTTGAAATTAAGACCGTAGGGGAGGCTGAAATCAGGACCTCCTGTAGAGTTGCCTGAAACAAAGAATGCTGCTTTGATCGATGCTTAGAATTGTTTCATGGGGGAGATTTGTTTGATGGGTTTCTAAGGCTATGTGCTAAATTAATACTAATTCGTTCTGATGCTGGAATGTGTATGTAGATTCACATCATCAGATGAAACTGCAACTCAAAACTCAAAACAATAGCAATTTGTCTTTTCTAACACTTTATGCGTGTTTGTGGATTTTTTTCCACCATCAATAATGCATCTGGTATGCCAAGAGTTAATACGCTTTTCTTGCTTGTTGAGTTGATAGCATTTGATGACTGAAATCTTTGCTGCAGCTGCATTGTTTATTGTTGTTACCTTGTACTGAAGATTGATCATCAGGCGTCCGCCATTGAGGCTTTTCCTTCTACTGGAGTCAGACATTACACAAACCTCATTCTGTCTTCCCTGTGCATAGTTCTCCCCTCGTTCTTATCTTTCAAGAAATCCTTGATGAATTTAATGTTTCCCCTTGCTTCCTTGAATGTAGCACATGCCATTTTAACATACATCGTTGGGATCAAGATTAAAGTAATCCTTGCAATCTGTTATTTGTTTCTAGGAGAGTTTTCACCCACTTTTAAACCCACAAATCTGACATCAATCTCCCTTGTTCATTTTGCTATCTCTCTTACTTTTGTGATTCTCTCCTGGTCTTCTTCCATCTCTCCCTCTCTCTATACCTTTTTCCTTTCACTCCTATCCTCCATACCACTCCTCCAATCATAAAGGTGTGAAAGCAATATGGTCAAATTTGTTGTATTTTGCCAATGAACAAGGAATAGGCTAATCCAATTTCATTCCTTGCATCTCACTTTTGAATGTGATAAGCTCTGATCATTCTGTATGCATTTCTTTTGTGTAATTTCTTTTTAAAAGTAGTGTTAGAATGTGACAAATTCTTTACCTTGTCACCGTTATGTTAGCCTGTCACCGTTGCTTTAAGGTAGTGATGATTCCCATGGCGTGTTAAACAGTCCGGTTTTGTGGGTGAGTGAGTCTTCGTTATGGTCATTTCCTCAGAACTAGTCAACAATTATCTGACCTTTTTCTCATAATTGGTATTTTCTCTCCATTTTTTTTGTTTCTGTCTCTGTCTGTGTCTTTCCCTGTCTCTCTCTGCCCCCTCTCCCCTCTCTCTTCTTTCTTTCCTTCTCTCTTTCTCTTTCTTTCTCTCTTTCCCTTTCTTTCTCTCATTTCTCTCTTTCTCTCTTTCTCAACTACATGTTTCCCCTTTCCCTCCTCTCTTCTGCTCTTTCCCTTTTTCTTGTTTCTTTCCTTCCCCCACTCTTCTCCCTCTTTATCTTCTTCCTTCTCACCCCCTCCTTTCTGTTCTTCTTACTTTTCTCCCTTCACCCTCCTTCCTTCCTTTCTCTCTTTTGCCTTCTTCCCTTCCTGCTCTGTATTCTTCCTTTTTCATTTTTTCTTCTTTTCAACCTTTTCTTCCTTCTTCCCCCTCCCTTTCCTTCCATTCTCTCTTCCCATTTCTCCCACTCACTTCTCTATCTTCTTCCTTTACTTTTTCTCCTTTTTCTCCCTTTTCTTCCTTTTTCTATTTTTGCTCCTCCCTCATCTCTCTCCTTCCTTCTCACCTCATTCCTCTCTGTCGTCTACCTGTTCACTTTTCTTTCCTTTCTCCCCCTCTCCTTCCCCCTCTCCCCTCTCCCTCTGTGTCTTCTACTTTTCATTCCTTTCTCCCCTTCCCTTCCCCCTCTCCCCTCTCTTTCTCTGTCTTCTACCTATTCACTTTCCTTTCCTTCCCCCCTCTCCTTCCCCCTTCCCTTCCCCCTCTCCCCCTCTTTCTTCTACTTTTCATTCCTTCCCCCCTTCCCTTCCCTCTCTCCCCTCTCTTTCTCTGTCTTCTACCTATTCACTTTCCTTTCCCTTCCCCTCTCCTTCCCCCTTCCCTTCCCCCTCTCCCCCTCTTTCTTCTACTTTTCATTCCTTCCCCCCTTCCCTTCCCTCTCTCCCCTCTCTTTCTCTGTCTTCTACCTATTCACTTTCCTTTCCCTTCCCCTCTCCTTCCCCCTTCCCTTCCCCCTCTCCCCCTCTTTCTTCTACTTTTCATTCCTTCCCCTCTTCCCTTCCCGCTCTCCCCTCTCCCCTCTCCTGTTTACAGGCTGATGATTGGTGCAGTGAGGGCATGAAGCTGCTTGCCTCCCAGGAAATGGACCAATCACAATCCAAGGAGGGCGCAGAGAAGTACCTGCGGCAGATCGACGAGGAGCTTCGCAGCGCCCGTGAGCTGAAGCTGAGCGACCCCCGTGAGTTCAGGCGGATGTTTGCTGACATTCTCACCATGGACGGAAAGGTAAGTCCAGATCCTGTCCAGGAACGGTCATTTGACCGTCTCAAATGACAGCTCAGCACTTACGTAACCTTGACTTTGTCACCTTATGTTGTCGTTGATATATCTTAGGTTTTATGTTGATGCTTACCTCTCCATTTGTCTTGATGGCAAAGTGATTCTCAAAATGAATGACTTTGTCATTTCATTTGTTGATCTATCTTTGTTTGTTTTTTATTGTTGCTTAGCTCTATCTCCTATCATTTGGCAAAGTGATCCTCAAAATTGATGATTTTTTAATTGCTTACACGCTAATAGTTACACATCATTAATATCTGCAGTGGCAGTTTCCAAACTGGTAGGATTCAAAGCATAAACTACAAAAAAGTAATTGATGTTTTGAGCTTTGTTTCTCATTGTTTAAATGAAAAGCGTTATGTTCTTGATTAATGCACGGTATTTGAATGTAACACTTAATGTGATCCAGTATTTTGTTGCCACTTGTAATGTTGTTGTGATTGATTCCATTTCACATGATGCAGTATTTTATGTACATTTCTGATCGCTTTCTCACTTGCATTGATTGAACGTGCTTTACCAATGTGATGTGCTTCAGCCATACGTTAAAAAGAGAAATCAAACTGGGCCACGTCGCATGTAGGTTTTCAATTTTGTGTAACGTAGGTAACCACCATGGCAACAGGTGCAATTATGAGAGCTCATTGGCTGTTGCCGTGGTAGTTACCATTGATGGTAAGTTACGATAATTGAAAACCTATTATGCAACATGGCCCTGATCTTGCACTCGCGGTAGATTAAAAATTTCCTTCAGTAAGAGTGAAAAACTCACATTTTGAACTAAGGTTTTAGTCATCATGCGCTTGTTGCAGCTTTTGATGTGATCTTTGCGCTGGTCTACCACAAGGCTAATACCTAGCAAAGAGAATAGTTTGAATAGTTTGAAAAAGTTTGAATCAAAATCCATTTGCTCATCCTCTTGTTCTCATTGTTTTTAATGCTAAAGTTTGCTTGCATTGTTATGACATCAATGTTGCAGCTCATTAGCTTTTTGTCATTGTGCTTGTTAATCTATCTGTGTAGACAAGAGAATGACTTGACAAAAAGTTGGCATGCCGTTTTATCATTGGAGTTATTCTCTGGATACCCCTGTATATGGAACGGGACTGATAAAATATTCCTACAAATGGATGGAAAAATGAACTCTGTGAAAGGAATAAAAATATAAAACTATATTAAAATTATGAGAAATGGTTTGACCTGACTACTAATCATCATATCATCATATATTTACATTTAAGATTACTTAAATAAAAATAATAATTCTTGTTGCATAGTTCATATCTCAGGGCTTGAGAGTTGACCATCATTGCTTTGTCTTGTTCTACATATGTTTATTGGAAGAGCTCATTTGTTTGTGACTAATGCTGCTTTATGGACTGTATTTCATCCTGTTTCTTTTAAATGATTAGAGAACATTTGTAAGTGAATCATGCTTTTGTTAGAATTCCGCAAATTCACTTCTTTGGTATATCTCTGGTGATAGGGGTAGTTGTCTGAAAGAAAAGCACATATTTTATATATCGCTATGTTCTTTCACATTTTGAATAGATTTTTTAGTTGCACCTGCATGTAATGTAAGAATGAAAGGGTGAAATTAAGCAGGAGTCTAAATTTCTAAGCAAATTTTGGCTGGTTGAAACTTGATTCAGTGATGAATTTCAATGGTATTTTCTTTCACTATGACATTAGCTGAAATGTTTGGTATTTCCTTTCACTATGACATTGGCTAAAATGTTTGGTATTTCCCACAAAACTGTTCAATTTGTTTACAAAAATTCACTTGAATAGTAGAGTGAACTAACAAGGACATTTAGAAATCAACGATATGCCATTTAGACTGCACTCTTTGGGAATTGCATGCGTTATGTGTGAAAAAGTCACATCTGGTAAACAACTAGTTACTACAAAACTACATGCATTGGATAAAAAAGCAGAACTTATACTTTATGTGCTATGCTTCTTCAAGTTGAGGGGCTGTCAAGAGAAGATGGGGTTGGTTTCTGGACACTGTGTCTGAGAATAGCGAGTGGAAGGAAGGGAGATAACCTTTTGTTTGGCAAGAGTCTTGATCGATCGATGTAACGGTTAGGGTGTCACCAAGAGACCTTGTCGACGTTTGATTTCCCTCCCAGTTTCTGTCAAATCATGTGAGAAAGGAGACTAAAAATAACTCCTTCAAGGCAATTTTAAGACCATATCAAGGACAATAACCGTATCTTACCTTCATATGCACGTAATATACCTTCATACATGTAAACAAATGTACTCCTTTGAAGTGTCACGGTCAGATTGTCACATAACCCATTTTGCATTAAGGCTGATTTGATTGAAGTTTATAGCAACAATTGTAAGTTAAATTATTAAGTATAGACCCTGCAGTAAATCTTGAAAAAATATGAAGCGCCTTGAGCATCTAATTAAGATGGAAAGTGCGCTATATAAATTCTATGTATTATTGTTATTATTATTATTATTATTATTATATAATTTTATTGGAATTTATGGAATGGTATCACACAATATCACAAATTGTAGTATTAATGTAGAATGAGATCATGGCTTCAATGTCCTATCAATTAGATCCTTCCAAGATAACTTTTTACACCAATCTAAATTAAAAATAATATAATCATGTATTTAATAATTTGTTTTTGATACAAGGTATGTAGAACATACTGCATATGCGATACGAGATTCTGATACTGTGTAGTCAACCATTCATGTCTTAACTTTTTGGAAGGAAAAGGTAAGGAGCCAAATATCTTTAGAAGTAATTTGCTCTAATTAATGAAAAAAAAAAGATTTTCATCAAAAGAAAGCCAGAATTGTAGTGAAGCGTGGAAATCTTTGATTACGGTTTATTAAGAGCCGTGTCTGAGGGTTGGCGTCAGAGTCACAGGGACTGGAGTATTAGTGATGTCAAAACTAATTAGGAGGGTAAACCTGACTGCACCTGATACCTGGTTTCATTGAATGATATGGTGATTGGAGCATGTAACATCCCCTACCTAACACTCACAGCTCTGAAAGAGGTAGAGGGGTGGGGGGGGGGGGGGGGAGGGGATATGGCTTGTTCTCTTGTTAAATGTTACAATATGATTTGTATAATGCATCTTGTAAAAATGATTTTTACTTCCAATATTCCAAGAAGAGGAATGGGTGACTACTCATATTATCTCAGAATTTCAAAAAACAGGAATAATCATAAGAAAATATTGAAGGTGAATAGGAAATGACCCCCCCCCCCCTCCTGCAAAAAAGAAAGAAAAGAAAATACAAATGTTGATGATGATAGTCAAAATATTAGTTCTCCTTTTTAGTAATCTTGCAGAATGTAAATGCATGTACCAGAAATGTCAAGTAAATACCATGTTTGTGAAATAAATGTAGCCAAGATTCATGACAAGGAATGATTGATTCTGAGCAAATTCAATGTTTGTCTAAATAAAGTTAACTTTGTGAAGAAGAGGTAGCCATGAAGTTCATACAAACTAGTCCAATCCTGAGCGGGGGGCAATGCCCCCCCCCCCCCTCCTTCACCCCTCTAATGTGAGAATACGTAATCTACTAAGAAAAGGTGGGTTGGGTGAATAAATCCTGGCTCACAGGAAGTGGTCACAAAGGGAATTTTCTTCAGTTTTGAATCGGTAGCTTCTTATATTTTGACGTGGGTGGGATTTTCGCAGAGGTGCGGAATACAGCGGCAAAATATTTCAGTATTCAGGTGGAAATGGGAACCGATTGGAGAGATTTAACGCTAAGTCGACGCTAGACTCATGCGGATATTGTTAATCAAATATATTTGTCTCTAATTGTAAACTTGACCTAGCTGACCCTGAAAAATCACAATCCAGTTCATCCCGCAATGTCACCTTGAACTCCATCCTTTACGTCAATTTAACCATCAATGACAGCAGTTACAGTAGAGGGAAGTAGAATACGAACTTCAATTGGACAAATATATGTCTCAAAGAATCTCAAAACGATAACTGACAAGTATCTATATGTTTAAGTAGCAGTAAGCTGGCATAAAATAAAATTAGAAACAAAAATACAAGCAATGGCGTGAAATTTAGACAGATTACAGTTAGTGTTAACCATAAAAGGTGCGTCAATAATTGATCAAACAGTTTCATTGAACTTTTAAATTGTTTTTGTGTTGCAAATGTCTACATTGTGTGTATTGCAAGTTATATTATGATGTGCCAATCCAACTAAACATTATTGTGTTTCTCCTTTGTGTATCTCTTGTCTTCTCCTCCTATACGTCTCCCGCTTTCCTGCACTCTTGCCCCCAATTGCACAACGTTCTGTCTGTCTGTCTGTCTGTCTGTCTGTCCACCTCTGTCTCACTCTACCTACTTCAATTGCCCCATTTGTCAACCAAGTATGAGCACCACAAGGTAACTTAGAGGCTAGCACCTTGCCAGAGCCACCTGCATCTTGTGTGCGCATGCACGATCTAGCCCCACCCATCAATTCATGAGGTCTCACCATCATGCATGCACAATTATTTTGTATTTTGTTTACTTTTAATGTAAGCATATAACTTCCATCTATTCATTTATGTTAAAATGTTGAATAAAAACAACAACAGAAGTGCAGGTATGGTAAAGAAATGTCCAATTTCCCATGAATAAACAGATTGCCTACATAGTTTTAAACAAAAGATGCTCTTCACCTCTCAAGGTTGTTTTGTTCTAAAGTGGTTTGCATTTTTTCATTGAAATAATCAAAAGATAATGATTTGTGGAATGTTTTCAGAATCTTATCTTCATTCTTTTCTTCCTTTTATGGTGTTTCTTATTTTACTTTGGACATTTGAAGTACAATAATTTCTCCAGTTTTACAAGCATGTTAATTATAAACTGTAGGCATCTTTTTTGACCAATTTATAATCATGATTTATGATTTCTGTCATCCCTCATTCTCCTTTCCTGGACTTTTAATAAGTATGTTTGCATGAGCACTTCATCCAAAAAGATGGAATGTTTTTGGTCACAAAAAGGGTGTTATCACCATCATCACCACATGCATGAAGATGGGCAGTAGGCCAATGATTTTTCCAGGCCTTGTAATGTCTGGGTCAATGTTAAAGAAAAAAAGCAAATTCAGCTATGAAGAGACACAATTCCAAAGTCTGTCTGATTTTGAAGTGATATGATATACATTGTGTGTAGAGGTAGAACATGCGGATATGATAACAAGAAAGTGAACAACTTAGCTACATGATGCTCATAAATTCTTCCTCAATCTTCTTTTGTTTCACATGGGTTGTGTGGTCAGGTCTTGTTAACAAAGCTTGCTGAATAATTTCTCTAATTCTGCTCCCCCTCCTGTTTTTTTATTTTATAATTGGACCTTAATGTTCATATAAGAAATGTTCTTGATTAAAAAATAAAATATATACCTTTTAATAATTTACGTAAAAGGGAGATTCAAGGGTAACAATCTGGGTGAAACTTGTCAATGCAATAATATCTAAATTCTATGAATGAATTTTCTTCTCTTCTAAAAAATTCGATACTGATTGAAATTGAAGAATCTGAGGTGTTTACCAAGTAATCTCATTAATTCTGTTCTCTCATTCCCCCCCCCCCTCTCCCTACCCCATCACCTTCCCCATCACCCTTCCCCATCACCCTTCCCCATCACCCTTCCCCAACTTAGAACCTGGTCCGAGAGGCCGTCACCAGAATGGAGGACGTCAAAGCGCTCTTTGAGAAGCGGCGGGAAGGACTCAAGAACATCATCGCCAAGTTTGAGCGGCCCGTCTTCAAGATGGCCCCCATTGCACCCCTGCCCCAGTCCCCCTCCTCCTCCTCCTCCACCACCTCTACCCCCCATGGGTCCCCGTCGGCAGGGAAGCTGGGCCTCCCTCTCAACGGCACCTCCACCCCTCACTCGCCCCGCCAGAAGAACAAGAAAGGCAAAGCTCAGAGGGTGAGTGATCGCTAGAAGGTCTTAAGTGACATTCAGCCTGCATCCAATCACCCCTGCACATTGTTTGCTTTGTAACCCACCCCCACAAAACCATAGTCTCGTCTTATAAAGAGTTGTGATTAATTGCAACTTAATTTCTGATTGATATCAGTCCTAACTCTGTACATAACAGATAGGGGGTTGGACTTGCAAGCATTTCACATCGATCGCAACTCTTTATAATGGAGGGCTCATGAGTGTCACCAGATAGGAACCGTAGACTTATTTTAAGTTGCCAATTTCCGTTCACATTTCTATCATTTAATATAAAGCATGACGTTGATTTGCACTTTGTTTAAAGAAGAATAGAAGACCAGCAGCCATATTCATGAAACCTTACTAAGCCTAAGTTAGTTACTAAAGTACATTCAGCAGCCTGTATGTTAGGATCCAACAAGGCTAGTATGGTTTCATGAATATGGCCCCCAGTTGGGTGTGAAACTGCAGTTTGTGGAGAATATTAACCCTAGTGTTTCAGTGGGTCATTTTTGCACCAGTGATAACACACTAGTACCATATGGGAGAATAGAGCCTGGTAGAGGAGGAGTTAATATCTTATTTTGTTCCATTGGTGTTTATCTTGGTAGGATTACCAGACATTTAATCAAGAAAGAACCATTCTGCCATCACCATGTATCCCATTCTCGTTTGATTTCAGAATGGCTGGAAAGAATCGTTTCTGTAGGATAGCATTGTTGAAATTGAATGAGATTCTGAGCCATGATAAAGGCAATGGCAGATTGGGGGGTGGGGGTGGGGGTGGGGTGGAGGTTTCAAGCCCCTCTGGAACCCACCCCCCCCCCCCCCCCCCTAAGATATAAAAAAAGGAAGGGTGATTAAGGTAAATCTGGGCATTTTTGACATGTATGACTTTATTCCTATAACCTGTGCACAAAATCTCACATGTTGGCATCTCTTAAATAACACCCCCGCCCCCACCCCCACCCCCTGTGGCAAAAAACTACATGTAGATCTGTCCCTGAATGTGAACTGAACTGCCAGTTAAACATCCCCCACACATACACACAGATTCACCACTGTCATTATCTTGCGTCAGGATCTCATTCAATGTCAACAATAATATCAAATAGAGATGATTCTTTCCAGTGTAGTATCACTGTAATCTTTATCACTACTGTACCTAACTTTAAAATGTTTGAGTAACAAGCAGGCACTTCGGTCCACAGTTGCATTGTGATGTTATTTATCTTTTTCATGTAGTTGTACATATACTACAATACTACAGCCTTTTTATAATTTACTTTTATATTAAAGCAAGCACATTTTTAGTACCTTTTCTTTTTCTATTTCTGCCATTTGTGTTTGTTTTTGTTTTCGTGCTGCTAAGGAATTACAATATGAACATTTCTCTTTTTAAGCAATGTTTTGGAATACTTGAAAACATTTATTACAACAGTGATGTAAATTCTGTTCTCAGTATGTATAAGTGGACTGAATTATCCTATATCTGCTCGTTTTTGGAACTGTTTTCCATTCATGAAATAGAGCAATGATATTAACTCTAAAGGATTCTCATGACATGGATACCAAAGACATTATAACCTGGTGCAAGAGTCATTTTTGTTACTCTCATATTTTAGTATTAGTTCAATTATTTTTTGTTATTTAATCCAAGCTTTGCATTTTAACCTGAGCCAAAGTTGTTAGTTTTCTGTTGAATTGCGACTAGTGCTTTTGTTTGTTTATTTTGTTCACCTAATTAGCATCATTCCTGGAGTCATTCTCATCCGTTGTTTTACCTGTCAGCCAGCCAGGTTTGCATGTCGCCAGATTCTAACTAACAAAAACTTTGCCTGCTTGATTTCTTTCTGTGCCTTGATTTGTTCGTATTTTCGTGCCAATCTTGTGTAAAGTAGATGTCTTGTTGTCAATTGTAGTTGCAAATTAGACATTTCTGCTTCAAATGCTCACAAAATAGATGCCAGAGATCAAGTTCAGAACAATGCTTTTTTCCTGTCAAACTTGACTAGTTCCAAATAACATCTCATCTCAGGCAATCTTTTTATTTTAATAGATAAATGACTAATTAGTGAAATTGTCCAAATAAGTTGCATAAATGTAATTAGTCTGGGGTTACTACTCAGAACTTTTTAATCACTTTTTCACCAAAAATATTGAATCTATGATATTTTTTTATATTGGATGCTGGTATGCAGGCTTTTCACTTGATTGCATGAGGGTATAGCTGGGTTTATGCAGTTGTTCTTCTTGCTGAAAGGACCAGATTTTTTCAGCATATTATTTGAACATCTTCATTTTAAATGAATGATAATCAGACCAATATGTTTTAGTCAATGTTTGCCTTGTATTACAACCTATATGGGTGCATGGGTGCTATATATGTAGTTCATTTAAGTATAGTGATTCTATTTATTTTTCTTTAAGTTGTACAAAGAATGAGTAAATTGGATTAAATGCATGTGGAATGTGCATGATACAGTAAGTGAAATATGGCTGTTTTATGTTTTTTCTTCCATTGTGTGTCTGTGTAAGAGGGTGATGGGTGAATACATTCAGCTGGGTTCTCAGGATTTTGTAGATTTCCGGGGTTTCCAAACCATTTGTTTACTAGATATCATTCTCATGTTACATAGGTTGGGTAACATTGCACTTTTTTGTTTTTACCTTTCACTTATTTCTTCAATGTCACTTTACATCATCACACTCAAGACCCTAGATCATCAGCTCTTCATCATCAGCTTTTCAACAAGATTCCTTACTTTCTGATGGAGCACATTCATTTCTTAGTTCATGATAATGATTTTAAAGTGATAGTCCATCCTAAAATTAAGATGGTTTTAATAAAAGCAGAATCATAAAAGAAGAAACATATTAAGTGTAGGTGTGATGAAAATCTGTCAAAGAAGGAGAAAGTTATGATTGTTTGAAGTTTTGATTTTATAACATTGCGATTTTGACTTTCTGAGAAGGATATGCATCATTTTACCTGTGCATTTGATACATCATTGGAAACACGTTTTTACACACATACCTCTATGAAAAAATATTCTTTCATCAAAAAACAGAAAAAGAATGATTTATCGAATCATACAGCACACAACAACATATGGGAGAGCACCTCTCACATGACATCACAAAACTAACATTTTAAAAGATGATAACTTTCATGCACTCAACTGATTTTTGTCAAACCTTCACTAATATTTTCTTTCATGTTTCTGCTTTTATTGAAACCCACATAACTTCAGGATGAACTATCCATTTCAGTACACGATTCAACAATTGTTGCACACATCACCACGTACATAGCTGCTTAGTTCATTTCTGTCAGTGACTTATATATAAATGTTAGTGAATGAAATTGAAAACAATGAAGAGAAAGAGTGAACTTCCTTCATCGTTTATAAAGATCTTATCGTAAAATCCAGCTCCAGCTGTAATCAAGTCCATCAGTCCAAACCGCTGCTACGCGCTGCTCATTCCCATGACTCACTGGGGCTGTGGCGCTGAGTTCCTCACCATGGATTATTATAAATATCCACAAGATGTGTATGATCAACGGAAAGCAGGCAGGAGCTGGAAAAAATGGAGTTAATGAAAGAAGGAAGCTGATTCAGATTTCATGCCTTGGTTAAATCCAGGTACAATTCGGTCCTGTCTCTTAACTCCCTGGCCCCTGCACCGCTAGCGTCCCACTTGCCGTAGCACCGGCCCATGGGAGGCGTGGGATTGGGTGTGCTGTGACAGGTTTATTGCCTGTCTGGAATTCCCTGGCCCTAGCAAGAAGTTTCCGTTGCCATGCTGAGGGATCGGGCTATTTGTAATTTGCTGAACAAAGACAGACACTTTTTCTGTGAACTCATGGGGCCTTCAGTTCACACAGTGCTCCCCATAATCTTCAGCATACATCACACAAAATTCAGCCAGATTCATCTAGATTTCATTTTATTACCATTATTGAGGAATTACTTTTGTTTAAAAATATTGACGCTTTTTGCCGATTTGTGATTACACAGTCCAAATATTATTGAAAAAGATAAAATTAAGATGAATATAAAATAAAATTCACATCATGAGCTTGCATAGTCCCGATAGTGTTCAAATCTTACAAATATTTTACACAAACACATTTCAAGTATTCATGCAAATTGTAATATTTTTGTATGTTCATTTGAAACAATTCATGCTGAAAATAATTTGTCAATGCTTTAGAACATACATTTTCATTTATAGTATGTATCTAATGTCATAAAGTGGGAATAGGAAAGGAAAAAACAAGAAAGATAAGGAAAATTATAAAGACAACACAGAAGGTACATCAAACAATGAAAAGGGTGAAAAAAGGAAAGTAATAAAAAACAACAAAATATTGAGTGAGAAGTGAGTCCAATATGTGAGCCCTGGTATAGTCTTAATTGAGGTGTCAGGGGCCTAATAGGAGTCTTCCTTGCAATTGCCGCTCAGTGGAATGAGGGAAAGGAAATGAGAAGAGCAAATAATGTCTGGCAATTCCTGCCTTGGTCCCATCCACTATATTCTATGATGCATATTTTCAGCAGTAATCACCTAATTAGGAGTTAGTTGTTTCGAGTCAATTGTGAATCTTAACGGCTTAAGCCGCGGACAAGAACGTTCAAAAGCATGCTCGTGAACAGCGCAGCAGGTGCATGGAAAAATGAAGAAAGACATACCCATAATCAGCTTTACTAACATGTAAGGCTTGTTACCGTAATCCCTGAAAGTTGAGCACCTTCCTTTCTCTCCTATGCTATGCCACATATTCAAGAATATGTGAACACTAGCCATGAAAAAGGCAGTTTAATAGTTTGTACACAATTAGTTGCCAAAAGTAATGAGAGGATTACTTGAGAATGCACATTCATGGATCCAACATGAGCTCACCACCATTATCTGTGCAGCTGAAACCCATTTCATGGCTATTAGTTTTTACTGAAGGTAGTAAACCTGTGTCCCTCTGCCTTCCGTTGTGTAGAGGCACAACAGACTTAGAGGATGTTCATAAAAAGTCTGTCTTCTCGGCAAAAACACCTGTTTGATATGTCTTTATTTATTCCTTCAGACATGTGTGCTCAGCACTAACAGCTTATGAAACTGTAATTTTGGTACCATACAACAACTGTGTTGATATTTTACATTTTCCCCTAATCTATTCCTCTTATATTATTATCATATGATTATTTATATAATATCATATATTCATAATCTCACTTTTGACCAAATTTAACTCACCTCAAAGGGAATATTCTGTACTGGCCCAAAAATTTGGAGGGTTTGTGATTTAACCATTTGGATCATTTGGGGGCAAATAACTTTCAGCAAGTTGGACAATGGACAATACATGAATTTAAGACCATAGGCAAGAAGATTGCTCATTAACACACTTTAGAAGGCTTCATAGACAGTATATTCCCTTTAATATGCCACTGGTGGTTTATTTCACTATCAATGCACACAAATCCCATAGAGCAGCATTTTATCTAGCGCAGGAAAGGTTAATACTTCCTTGTTTTTATTCAAGCATATCTTAAAGATCTTAAGTTAAAGAGTTAAGTTAAAGAGGAGCAAAAAGAGTAAAAAGTGGATGCGTTGATTGTGACAAAGTCGTTAAAATGCAATCAGTATTGTTAATCACATCAGTATCGTCATGATGATCACCATCCTCATTCATATCATCTTCAGTATCATCTTCAATATCATCTTAAATATTATCATTGCCATTTTCATCAGTGTTACTATCAACATCATTTCTCAGCATCGTCGTCATTTTCAATCATCACAATCGCACTAGTAGCTGTTCTATCATCATCAATATCACGAAAAAAACTACTCTGTCTGTAGCTGTATCACCTTGCGCTCATATCAACATTGAATATCTAAGGGAATCAATGTGAAATCATGATCATTTCAAACACCATCTTAATCTTACTTTACATCATTTTATACATCTATACTTTCATTCATTTTATACTTCTAAACTTTCATTCATATACTTGAACTCACCAATAAACCAGGAGTGAATTAATACCTGAGTGTTTAAACCAGACCATTATTGCTGTCATTAAGTATTGTATATATTCCAAATTGTTTGGGCTGTTTTGGATGCATGATGACTATATGAGTGAGAAAGTCAATACATTCCGTATTTATAATACTTTTTTTTAGAAATAGAACCACATTTTGAACCAGCTGTTATATAATGGGACAGTGATTTCCAATACGTTTCATACTGATATTTTGCGTTCTCCATTATGTGATGGCGCACCATTCGCCAAATAATGTCTGTAAACACTGTTTATCACTGGAAAACTCTCTTTATCGTCTGATAAACACGGTTTATTGATATTGGGCAAACGACACACCATATTCTTTCACTGTTCTTATGTATGTGATGTGCATTGCAGTCAGGTTTTCTTCTTCATACTAAATATGGGTGTGAGTGGAGATCATGTGATCTAAACTGTTTTGATTAATACTGTGTGGAAAGTGTCTTTAACAACTATATCGGCATAATTGTAATTCACTATTTGTTGTTTAATCATAATCCACTCACACTCTATTATATGAGTAATACAACGTACCTTCAACTTAAGCATCCCTCTGTGAAAATAAACTTGCATGCAAAATTAACACTAATCTACTGACTCAGATGTAATATTTATAAAACCATATACATTGTACTTAATTCAGATATTTAAATCTTGGATTAAAAATTTTGAAATATAATTTGTCACTGTCTTATTGATAGATAAGAATCTTACACACAAAAAATGATAAAAAATGTTTTTAGCCTGTAGTTAGATTTTCATCTCTCTCAGATGATAGATAGATGAAGAAATATTAATGTCAACATGTTACAAACACATCACAATGATTGTATGGGAAATATTTGTCATTAATATGTCTCTGAAGATCAGAGTTAATATTGTGCATAAACATTAAGTCTTGGGTCAGACAATGAATTAACTTAATGTTTTATAGTTACATTAAATATATGGCATATGCATACATTCTTGTTTAAAAGCAGATGCAAAACTTTTAGAAATGTCAATAAAAAACAACTTGGAAATGTATACGCTGCTCTGAGGTAATAGTTTGAAGACACCTTAAGAAGTGAGAAACCTTTGATAATTTTTTTGTACTTTGATGTCATCTGAATTGTTTCTCCTTTGTCTCCTCCTGCCTCCAGCTTGACAGGAAGATTGAGATCATCCGAGACGACTCCCAGCAGGTGAGCTACGGCAGCGACTCGTCAGACTTCCAAGATGAGCCGGACTGTAATTCTCTCAGCTACAAGCGCAGGTACAACCACTACCCCAGTCACCCCTCTACCATACACCCCTCTTCCATACAACCCTCTACCATCCACCCGTCTACCATACACCCCTCTTCCCCAGGACCCCTCCCAAACCCAGACACCCCTCAACCCCAGACGCTGCTCTTCCTAAAGCACGGTGGATCTTAAATAATCTCTTATTAACCAAAAACAACCCCCTTGTGTTCTATATGCCCCATATGTTTCCTGTTGCTGTCCAGAATATGTTATTCAACTCTGCTTAGTAATTTGTTTCAATTATTCTTTCACTTAAAATCTCAGTTGCTACAACTCTGTCTTTCTCTGTCTTTAAGACATAAAATCATCAGCATGGAAAAAATGTTAATTTGCATTAATTCTCAGTTATTTGATTTTGGGGGATGAATTTATTCTACCTTGTATCAATGTTTTATTATTCTCATTATTCACCAGGAATCCACACAACAATTATGTTTAATAGTGCATGAGTAATCATCCGCTCATAGTTTATGGTGTCACAACTTTTGTCCTGTTTATTCTTGTGTGCATGCAATTAAAAAAAGCATTCTTATTATGTATTCACATTCATAGATGTTTGCTTCCACAATGATATGTGATTACTGACTCTCTTCACCTTTCACCCTCCTATCTGTATGTCACCAATTGTCAAGATTCCTCATGAAAATGGGGGTCTGTTCGAAGTCCTACTCGCACCAGGATAACGGTTTCCATCACTTCGTCATAGAAAAGAACAACTCCAACTCCTTTAGATCTCTAGCTCAGTATAAGCTGAGGTCAGTGTGCATGCTCTCTGAATGTGACCAGCATGCCCTGATCATGTGACTGGCATCTCCTGATCATGTGACCTGCGTGTCCTGATCATATGATCAGCATGTACTGATCATATGACTCCAGCATGATATGAATAATAGGGCAATTACTCATGTGTATGAACAGTAATGTAGGCAAAAACCTACCCATATACAACATCTTTTTATAGGTGTGTAAATCAATGTACATTGACCTACAATAACTGGTAAATGAGGGTTCTTCCAACATTTCCTGTTGGTTTTCATTGCCTAGGTTTTTGGTAGAGTGTTTTTCTTACATTTATTTTGGACCCCCAAAAACATCTGTCCAGAATTATTGTGCATGGTGTAATGAAAGAACGTACATCAGTCTGCATTGTGAAAACCTTACTCCAATCAATTGGGCCTCAGAGTTTAATTTGTTTTAATGTATGATATGGCAACTATTTGAGTGATCCTGTTACATCATAACTTCATGCCATTGATTGTCTTCTATTAATCTATTTACTTGAGCACTGTTCTAATATAATTTTGCATCTTTCCTTCACAATAGTTTGAACTAAATGGAATGATAAAAAGATTTGTGATCTGAATGTGGTACTTGACACATTACATTGCTTTGACATACCACCTTGAGTTTGGTTTATTCAAAGTCCATTGTTTTTCCTGTCTTATACGATTTTGCAGATGAAAGAACCGAAAAAGTACAGAGAACATCTGTCTATGTCATGTTTTAGCAGTTCTGTATGGTCTATTTTGCCGTCTTATTTGAAGCTCTGTTCAACCAGGAGTGACTATGTTTTGTTTGGAATCAGAGTGAGGTTACTTTCAGTTTGGCTGTGATGCAGGCATGAGATTGCCTGGTAAACAACGTTTCTCTATCTCAACCATAGAGGATTGTCTTGTACATTTTGGTGTGTCTTTAGACACTCCATAAAAGCCGGAATGACTTTAGTGTAAATTAATTCAGTATTGTAATCTTCCTTCTTGCCCCTGCTTGCTGCTAGCATGTGATCAAGGAGCTTGTAATATAAGGGAATAGAAATATAGGAAGTCCATCCATCTCAACCATACAGTATAGCCAAATACATTACGCAGTACCATTGTGTCTGTACGACACTCCATGAAAGCAGGGATGACTGTAGTGCAACTTAACTCAGTATCAAAACCTGTGCTCTCCTTCCTGCTTGCTGGTAGCATGTAATCAAGGAACTTGTGATATGGGGGAATATAGATATAGGAGGTCCCTCCATCTTAACCATAGAGGAGGGGCAGATCCATTATGCAGTACCTTTGTGTCTGTACGACACTCCATGAAAGCAGGGGTGACTGTAGTGCATCTTGAATCAGTATTTTAATCTACATTCTTGCCCCTGCCTGTTACGTGCATGTGATCAAGGAGATCATAATATAGGTGAATACTGTGATACTCCATGAAAGACATGGTATCCCTTTTGCAGGTGAAAAAATAATGAAATTTTGTAAAACTTTTAAATTAGAAGAAGATTCTTTATCAGAACTTCCCTCCCAACAATAGAACTTGAAACTGACTTTAGCAAATACTAGATTTTGAGGAGGTTTAGGGTAGGGCATCTAAAACCTATAGCCTAGAGACCAGAGACCACTGTATACTATGGTCAACTGTGCATGATTTCAATAGGAGCAATGCCTGCATGGTGCGCTGATGTGGACAATATGATTATGAATATAGGCTATGGTCATTGCTTTTCAAGTGTAAACAAGGATATTTTTTCCTGAAAATATTTGTGAAGCTATGACTGTGAGATTTCAAACACTTTATCATTATGATATACTGCTGATTCCTGCAGAGTTTCACGACTTTTGCAAATGGGACACCCCGGTCTTTAAAGCAAGTGTATTTGTTATGTGACTAACCACCTTCTCCTGCCTGCCTCCCTGCCTGCTGCAGACACGTGATCAAGGAGCTGATCGAGACGGAGAAGATCTATGTGAAGGAGCTGGAGGCTGTGCTGAATGGCTACATCAAGAAGATGGACAGCCCCTCGATGGCTGACCACATCCCACCCTCTCTCCATGGCAACACAGAGGTCCTCTTTGCTAACTGGGAGCAGCTCTCTCAATTCCACAAAAGGTAAGGGGTGTGGTCGATAAAGTTGTGGTGATGTGGTGGTGGTGGTGGTGGTGGTTGTGGTTGTGGTGGTGGTTGTGGTGGTGGTTGTGGTGGTGGTGGTGGTGGTGGTGATGATGATGATTTTGATTTTGATAGTAATACTTAATGATGGTGATAGTGTTGGTAGTTGTGATTGCAATTGCAGTAGTGGTCATAGTGATTTTGATAATACTATTTTCTTTGTGATGTTGGTATTTGTGATTATAGTGAAGGTGGTGGTGATAATGAATTTGAGTGGTTGGAGTGAATGGTAATCATTGTGGTAGCGATGGTCATAATGGTTGTAGTATGAATATATTGATAAAGCTGATGCTGTAAGGATCCTGAATGATGTTCTAATGATGATGACAATGATGATACTGATATTGGCAATCTCACAAGAATGCATTCTTCATTTGATACATATAGAAAACTGATTTCACAATCACTATGGCAATGAAATAATCACTATGGCAATGCTGATGCTGATAATGAATTTTTATACAAGTGGAAAGTGATAAAAGCAACGATTACATGTACAACAAATATGCGGAGAGGTCTGAGGGAGAAAGAAGAGAAGGAGGTTGTTGATTGTTGTTGTGATCACCAATGAACCTTACATTAAAAACTTGGTATAGTCAATTATTGGTCCTACTTCATTTTCTGTCCATAGATTTCTTGTGGAGCTAGAGAACTACAGAAACACACCCACACTTGTTGGCAAATGCTTTGTAGACATGGTGAGTACTCTCGTCACTAGTAGACTAGTGTCCAGTTGTTCTTGATATTTTGTGCAGTTTTTCTGACCTCATCTTCTTGGACTTACATTATAGAGAAAGGCTATTCCTGTCAAGATCATTGTTATATGCAAACTCCAGAATTTTGAAGGGACATTTTTACTTTAAGGTTTGTCCATTTTCCCAAAAGAATGTAACAATTATTACAAAAATCATGAGCTAGGTTATTGTTAGTTGTTTTTCATTCATATTTTTTTTATGGACAAACTTACCATGATCATGACCAGTCATGAGAAAAAGCTGCACAGTTCAGTTCAGCAGTCCTCTGAAAATGTTTATTGCATCACAGTGATATCAGCACATTAATCTTCTCAGTCCCAGAGGCAAAGAAAAGTGCAGTGATTAACATGGGACTATCATTACTTGGTACTTAGAGACTTCAGCAAGATTTAGTGTCATCATAGTGTGTTAATGTCTCTTTTTTTCCCCTGTTTGTACGATTAACAGAAAGATGAGCTGGACCATTTGTACAGTGTCTACTGCCAAAACAAGCCCAGGTCAGAGTTATTAAGAAGAGACTGCGGCAACAACAATACATTCTTCCAGGTCAGTCCTTATGAGGGAGGTGTCGTTGTGTAGTGTTTGAGAACTGTGACTGAAGATCTCAAGGTCCCAGGTTCAATCCCACCCACGGCACTTGTGTCCTTCCAACAATATACTTTATCTACATTACTGCTTTATCCACATTGATGCTCTCCACCCAGGAGTATAAATGGGGCTACCTGGGAGAAGGTGGACGATTATGTTAATGATCTTGATGATCTTGATGGTGCACATGTGTGTATATGATAGGTTCTTGTATCATGGCTCTAATTGCAATATCCCTCTTAATTCGGTCTGCGAAGGGAAAGACTCTTTTAAAAAAAAAGCCCTTTTGCAAGAGTGATCAGTCTAGGGATGAATCTAGCTCTTGTCTGCCTTCATGAACCCCATGTCCAGCCACGTATTCACACCTCCTTAACTCTTTGTGTGCTACATTCCAATTCATGCACAAGTAATAAAATTGAATCCCATAACATTTTATTTTGTCCTTGCATGGTAACGGTTAAGAACATACACATTAACAAGGGTAATACATGTGCTCCCAAGTTATCCTGAGTTATGCATATAAAAATTTGAAGACTCTCTCAGATACCACAAGGATCACAGAGTTGCCTATGTCTGTATATGTTGCTATGGTTGTGATACAGTGAAACCTTACTTTTATGGCATACATCTTTCTATAAAGACCACATTTCTAGTGTCCTTTGAACAGCGTTTCTCATTGAAAATTATATTTAAATTATCCTTCACAGAAAGACCACCTGCTCATAAAGGTCACATTTATTGCCTCCCTTGTGCAGTCTTTCTGTCTAGGTTTCACTATACCTGTTGTTGGACCTAACTAACAACTTTGCTGTCCTTTCATATTCCAGGAATGCCAGAAGCAGCTAGGTCACAAGCTGCCCCTGAGTGCGTACCTCTTAAAACCAGTCCAGAGAATAACCAAGTACCAGCTCCTTCTCAAGGTCAGCCAGCCTCTATAACCCTTTCACTGCATGACTTCTCACAGTCCTTTCATTTTTTGGGGCTCTCTTTTCAACTAGACGACACCGTGTCAATGGATTGTATTAAAACGTGGACATTCATATTGGCTTTGAGGAAGAATTTTTAGCTTTGTGAAGTACTTGTTTTACGAAGGGGGATGAAGATTCCTCAAACTTATAAAGTAACAAATGAAGAAGTTTTTGAGAGAGTGAAAATTATATGGGAGCGTAGAATTAGACAGTTGAAATTTGGGGGGAAGTGCTTCATGATAATGGGAATGATAGATATGAAATATGTAGGAGAAGAAGGATTACTTGGATATGCAGCAAGGGGCTGCTTACCATGGTGTGGAGCTGTACACAAAGAGTTTTAGACAGAGAGTTGGTTACATACACAATTCCCCAGTAGGACAGGTGTTTATTCAAAGAGATACAATGGATCATAGATTTTTGGTTTACCACACATTACTCTGTGTATAAATAAGATTGATTAATCAATTTGAAAAACAATAGGCCCCATCTCATAAAGAATTGCGATTGATCATAACTTGACATACGATTGATGTTGTAACTATGTTTATTAGAGATAGGAGATTAGACTTGCAATTAAGACAGATTTATATAATATATATCAATACAATACTCATTACAAGATGGACAGTGATATGATGTGAACCTGGTTGTGTCGTGTTGTTTGCAGGAGATGTTGAGGTATTCAGCGTTAGAGAAGGGAGCAGAAGATCTGCAGGCTGCTCTAGACTGCATGCTAACAGTACTCAAGTATGTCAATGACTCCATGCACCAAGTTGCCATCACAGGCTATGAGGTAAGCTCTCTAACAGTACTCAAGTATGTCAATGACTCCATGCACCAAGTTGCCATCACAGGCTATGAGGTAAGCTCTCCATCGGTGTGTTTATCAACTCTTTTTTTGGTAGAATTAAGGTTTCCAAACGCGTTTAAATTTTTTTTAACACGTTTCAGGGAGTTGATAAATGCAAAGGTGTTTTGATTATGGAGTTCGGAAAGCTGTTTTGAAACATGCAAATTTGTGCGATCCTAAAAGCGTTTAGAGAAGCAAGATAAACGCAAGGCTGTTTTGAAATGACTTTAAACCATGTGTTTCCGATTTCCGACATCGATTGCACACTATTATACTACAGTGCACATGTAACGGCGCAGTAGAGCTGCGCAGTGACAAGGCGGGTTTTCGACTTGGGCGATTGAATTCATAAACGTGTTTGTGAAGGCCTTTGGAAACGCGTTTCAAATTCTAAAAAAGATGATAAACACGCCCCAAATATACATTGCCTATATCTATACCAGTGGGCATTGTCCTTTGTCCTTTGTCGGTAACATGTTACCGCCAGACTATGGGAGCCATATCAGCGGCCTATTGTTTGGTCGAGCATCCGGGTGCGCCAGCCATAAGTATTGGGCTTCGTCCTTTGACCATTTAGGAGCGGGTTTAGGTGAGTGCACTGCACTGACCATAGGGTATATAAACCCTCACTCACTTCAATTTTGTATCACACCTGACAAAGTGTTGCAGCGGCGCACAAAACATTGTGATCTTTTTAAATTCCTACATTGCGAGACATACGATTATCACTAGTGATGTTTATGCTTGTTTGCAAATAGTTTCTGAATACAATCCATCAGTAATAAACTATCTCCTCATTTAGGGTAAGCTGTCAGATCTGGGCAAGCTCTTAATGCAGGGCGCCCTCTACATGTGGACAGAGCACAAGAGTCGACACAACCTGAAAGACATCAGGCAGAAGCGCATGCAGAGACACGTCTTCCTCTACGAGCGAGCTGTGCTCTTCTGCAAGCGCCGCGGCGACATCCGGGATAAGACCTTCTACGCTTACAAGAACAGTATTGCAGTGAGTACTGTGTCTGTTGTCACTCATCATTATGCTTTAGCGCTTAACTCTTAGTGTGCTACATGTGACTCAAATACAAATCACGAGGATAAAGTAGTGGATTAATCTTGCACACAACAGGTTAATTCATTCAAATATACTGTTTTCTTTTTTAATTTATATTGTATCTTGTTCATCAAATATATCATTTATATTTATTTTTTAATTTTATGCTGTAAGAGGACATGAATAATTGCTTTTTTTATTTAAAAAATTCATGATGATTTCATTTTCGTGAGTTCCCCGACTGCATCCCTTACCTCAATGATAATAAAACATGAAAATATGCACTTGATTGCATGTGTAATCCAATCGCATGTATTCCGGAATCCCCTTTTGCAAATCTAACCTTTGACCAGCTACTCTTTATTCTGTTGATTCTGAAATTGCAATAAATACCTACATGCAGGAAATGTGATATATCATCAATAAACTACAATTATGTGATGAAAAAGAAAAGTTCTTGTTACTGGACTTTGATTGGACCTTCTATTGACTCTTTATGGGTATCTTTTCACTGTCGAAGCACACTAACCGTAAAGAGGAGCATTTCATCTGGCTTTTTATACAACAAGTTCTCTGTTGCTCTCCTCAAACAGACAACCACCTTGGGAGTCACAGAGCATGTGAAGGGGGACAAGAAGAAGTTTGAGCTGTGGCTGGGAGGAAGGGTAGAAGTCTACATCCTCCAGGTAAGGAGGGGTTGGCATGGTGACCTGCCTGGTTAGCAGCGGGGTGATGGTGATGGTGATGATGATGGTAGGGGTGATGGTGGTAATGGTAATTGAAGCGATGGTGAAGATTGTAATGATGTTGATGATGATGATGATGATGATGATGATGATGTTGATGATGATGATGATGATGATGATGATGATGGTGATGATGATGATGATGATGGTGATGATGGTGATGATGATGATGATGATGATGATGATGATGATGATGATGGAGATGACAGTAATGGCAATGATGATTATGACAAAGGTGATGAAAATAGCCATTTTGATGGTAATTATGATGATCATGTTGACATTGATTACAATGAAAGTGATGACGATGATCATTAAAGTGTTGCTAGTAGAGGCTGTAGTCTTAGAAGTCACTGTATGACCGTCTATTATTTAAAATCTAATCTCTTTCTTCTCTTTGACTCATTGCAGGCTCCATCAGAAGGAGATAAGATTGGCTGGACCAAAGCCATCAGACAAGCATTATTAACTAACAAGGAACAATCAGGTAGGACAACATTTTGTGTTTTTCAGTATCTTACATTATCAAAATATACTTTTACAAATTTGCAGTTACATTCTCATTCGAGGCAATGGATATCAAACAAAGAATGAATAAATCATATCAAATCAAGGAGCATCTATAGCACAAGAGGAGAGTGACTATGTTTCTTTCATCAATTCTCCCAACTCCTTGTCATTCATCAATTCTCCCAACTCCTTGTCATTCATCAATTCTCCCAACTCCTTGTCATTTATCAATTCTCACAACTCCTTGTCATTTATCAATTCTCACAACTCCTTGTCATTTATCAATTCTCCCAACTCCTTGTCATTTATCAATTCTCCCAACTCCTTGTCATTGCTAGGGAGGAAGACATCGTCGGGTCAGAAGCCGTTGCTAGAGAACAGCCACCACCACCACCTAGATGTGATGGTGCAGGCGAACACCAACGCCGCCAACAACAACGGTCTCTCCTCCTCCTCCCTGCCCTCCCCCTCCTCGGACTCCTCCTCAGCGGGAGGGGGCTGCGGGGGTAGCGGTGGCAGCGGGGACAACCCCTCCCTCACCAGCGAGCCCTCCATGGAGAACGATGAGGAGTTCGATGACTGGGGCAGCGCCGAGTTCACGGACTCGGACGACGAGATCCTGGACAGGGATATCATCTCAGAGGTACAGCGCATTTTCCATCACTTCAACGATGACACATTGTTACTGTCAATTAGTAGATGTTCAGAAGAGCCAACAAACTTTTTTACTAGATGTTAGGTTCTATGTTTCCTAATTCTTTCTTATTCCTATGTTTCCATGGCAGCCTGTGGATATGAACCAGTACGTGGTGCTAGCTGAATACAACGTGGTGGAGCCAGGGGAGTTATCGGTGCAGGAGGGCGAGGTGGTGGACGTGGAAAAGGTCGGTAAGGCCGGCTGGTGGCTGGTGAGAAAACACACCAGCGGGGACAAGGGCTGGGTACCTGCCAGCTACCTGGAAATGCTTGCCACCAGAATCTCTCGCTCTAATCACTCCCTTAGCAGCCAAGGTTTGCATGCTTTTATGTTCGGTTTGCATTTTGATTTTATTTTTGTTTTGTTCTTTTATGGTTTAATGGAGAATGAGGCCCTTACAACAAGGGGTGGTATTTTAAAAAGCTAAGTTCTTATTAAAGACAGGTGAGAGTGTCCCTCTTGTAGGTCAAAAAGCATTTTTCAAAAAACATGAGATATGAAAGAATACACTGTATTAGAACTTCCCTTCAAATAAATAGAACTGGAAACTGGCTTTAAGCAAAACCATAGCGATCAGTAGATTTTGAGAAGGTCTTGGGCGGGACGTCCAAAACCTCAAAAAAACTCTAAAATGTTAAGATGTGATTGATGCTTTTTTCATAATACCAACTGATTAAGCTAACACAGTTTGCGGCTTAAAGTTTCTTTCAGAATACCACCCATGATGATTTGCTTTATAAACAGACAGATCACTGTAACAGATCAGTGAAAGCCTTCACATACATCCACACAGAAGATAATGTGTCTGCTTTTCCTGCAAGTCAGCTTGTCATTAGGGTCTCACTCTCCTTCCCTAGTCATGTGATCACATTGTCTGAACTAAAACTATTTTATACTTAAAACAGTGAAAACATTATATGGGGGCTAAAAGTGATTTAGCCCTTGTGATCCTGTAATTATATTATACGGCATAATACAATGGGGGGTTCTTTTACTGATATCAGGCTTAAAATTGAGATACTGTTAAAGATTCAGCAGTCAAAAAGCTGAATACAATGTATCCAGATTAGTTATCCACAGAACATGATGTGTGGATCTTCCTCTTCATCATTTACACGATAAGCTTAAAAAAAATTGGCACAAATCAAACTCCTTTTCAGAGTCATACAATATCCTAACGTGACATATGTCTCAAGTCGACATTCAAATGATACCATATGAAATACATGTTGTTACAAAGTGTTCAATCTTTGTTTAGAGAAACCCCACGGAAGTATACTCAGCTTCATGTATTTG
Source organism: Arbacia lixula (assembly GCA_963669155.1). Taxonomy (NCBI): domain Eukaryota; kingdom Metazoa; phylum Echinodermata; class Echinoidea; order Arbacioida; family Arbaciidae; genus Arbacia; species Arbacia lixula. The sequence goes on along the minus strand of OZ022590.1, from coordinate 918,799 downwards.
ATTGCAAAGAATATACCGGTATTCTTGGGATAATTTTTGTTTGTTTTCTAGCACAGAGCAATTGAATTTCTACCTTCTACACATGTTTTACTCTAAGCTACATTTTGAAAATTCTGGGCTACGTTAAGTTAACAGCAATGTGATCACTGGCATTTTTGTATGATTTGTTTTTCAGTTCCTGACCCTGTTATCTTTCTTTGTCAGATTATTTTGCACTTATTGTGTGATTGATCTTCGCATTTCAGTTTGAGTTGATTTATGTTGTATGATTTCTCAACTTTATGATTGTTTTCTTCCACTTTTGTGAATGATTTTGGCTGCTAAGGTTGTTCTTCTCTTGTTATCTGTCATGCTAGACCCTCATGTTTAATCATTTGTAATTTTGAATAAACATGATTCGAGGGTGCGAATTATAATAATTCGGATCACATTTTTCTAATTCAAGTCATTTTGAAGTATTCATTCATTATGGCATAAACATGTTTTCATTTTTCTGCTGATACTTCATACTGTAGTTGCTCAAATGCTGTTTAACATTTTATATTGACTGATTTGTGTTCATTGCATTTGGGGGATATTTATTTTACATCCATTTACCATACACTTTTGCAGAGAAATGAGATTTTCCATATTCAATGATTCACTTGTAAGAGATTTTGAAAATCTGGGTTAATTATTTCAGATTTGGTGCTTGAAACTTTTTAACTCCTTTACTGCATAACTTACATGTCTACTGCCATGATTTGACAATCACTCAGTAAAGTCTCCACGTAAATTTTTGTATTGTCGAGGGAAGTAAATGCGATTATGGCTATGGGTTTGAAGACAGAGGCGTAATTAGTTTATTCATGAATTTGTTTTGTCATTACCCTAATATCCGTAAATCTACATTCACACTGGAGTAGTTTGCCGCTCAAGCTCACTGCCTGTACTTTGCTGCTAACGTTTTCCTGCTATTGTAAAGCATAAGATTGCTTCATGTAGCAATCCGCAACCCGTTCTACATTGAGCCCACATATATGCAAACTGGCTTTTTTTTTTCACTCAGACACGAAACAGCACAACTCCCATAAAATCTGCTATTCGTACAATGGACAATGTCTATGAATAATTTTCAAATACCTCACAGGACACACAAAAAAAAAGCCACATCCCTTCAGTTAGTACAGTTCCATGGCAAATTTTGACAACCTAACTGGAACAGGGTTCACATAGCCAGAAAATCTAACCATGAGCAACGGGTTAAATACTCAGGTAGTCAGCTGCTTCGCCTAAGTGGACATACCTCCTGAAGGGCCGAATAAGATTATATGTTTCACAAGAGCGTTAGCGGCAAACTCCTTTTGTGTGAACATGCCTATTGTCACCTTGCTTGAAGCATGCTAACATGTTATGTAATCATCAAGCATCTTGCATGTCATTCCCTGAATCATCTCTCACAGGCACTATGCTCACCCTGCATTGTCACACCATTTAAACCCTTCAGTACCATAGGTGCATGAAATGTGCAAATAAGTCAACAGGCTTTCCCTTGATTGGTACTGAGAGGTGTAATCCCTGTTCATCTACAGAATGCTTCTCTATCTTTTCACATTCGGTTCACTTTTCACAGAGTAACTGGTAGATTAACATGTAGTTATAAAATAAGCACAGAACTAAAACTTTAAATCACAGTCATTCACAGTCACACCTACAGTTGCTACACCTTCCATACCAGTCTGGCGCCCCCGCATGACCACAAAATGAAATTATCTGTGCGTCATCATTTAGCCCAGTCCTCATGAGATTGTGTGCTTTATTTGTTTCAATTTTGATTCCACCCATGAATCACAGGAAGGGGATTTTGTTATCAAAATATTCAGGAAATCAGACATGAAACAGTCATGCCTTTGATTGGCATAATGGGGTTCTTTCTGAGAAACTAGAATAAATATAAAAAATGTACTATTGTTTACGTATGTATGACTGTGCCGGTTGAAATTCAGTTCTAGTCGCAGGTCAGCTTATTTGGGTCAGAATGTTTGCTAGGAGTGTGGACAGGACATATGAATGGAAGCTGAATTATGGCTGAGTGTAAAAAGAAGAAGAGCCCAGTTTTGTTTGTTTGCCGTTGAGGACCAAAGTTTATGCTCTGCCTGTCATACCTGATTTCATACTGTAGTTGAAGGGTGCTGTTATAACAGTAAACTTGTTTTTCCACAAAGTACATCATTTTGCTATTCCTTTCGCTGATGATCTCATGGGGAGTGGATTGTGTAACCACTTTGAAGTAGCAAATCTTTCAAATGTGTTCACTTAAAGAATGACTCGATTCATTCTAAAACATATATCTAACACCTTCCCCTGGTACAGCAGTTTACTAGTAGGTCAACTAACTAGACGCATAGCTACATTCATTTCCACTCCTAAAAAGTGCTTACTGTACTTTGGGTTTTTTCTTCTTTCTCAGGTAAGCTTGAATGATTTAGGCTTTTCATGCATAGACTTCCCCTTTTAGTATTTGCTGTATCAAAAAAATACTGCATTCAGCAATAGAAAGTAGACTTTCCTTTCATTGAAGCAAAGAGGACGATTAAATGTAGATGCGCATGACAAGCCATTTCTTACTACATTTGCGATGTAGCTATTCAGCAAATAATTTTTAGCTTTTCACTTTACCCAACAAGGGATTTATGTTGTTATGTCAAGATTTAGTTTGTTTAGTAATTGAAGTTGAGTTTTGAAAAGGTACTCTGTGTTAAGCAAAGATGGCTTAATTGATTCATTGAGGCTGTAGGTTGACTGGGAAATGCAATGCAGTCACAGAGATTTTGTGAAATAAATGTGATAAATAACATATTTAGCATAAATGTGAAGGTCTTTCCATTTTTAATCTAATTCAACTTTGCTTTTGTTCCTCCTAACACATTGTACTGATCCCATTTCATTTCCATCCATTAATTGTTGACCTTTGACATGCATTGCCCTCATTGATGATGTCATCACCCTTCCCATCATGCCTTGTGACTCACCAGACTCCTTCTATATCTGACGAGGCCAGCTGATTGTTGGTCGGTGGGCAAACACTGCCCCCATGAGGTAAGCGAGAGTTAGTGACATCTCGTGTGCAGTGCAGTGGAGTATAACAGCAGTGATGTACAAAACAGATTTAATCATTTGTTGTTTCATAGTTGAGATATGGGAAGTATAGATAGTGACGCATCCTTGGCAGCACGTTAATTAGTTCAATCTCCATGATGTTCAACACTTAATGTTAATGAACTACCATGAAAAAAAGATGAGCAAATCCATAAAGATCTCTTTTGTATGTCTGCAATGTGGCCCTTGTATTTAAATCCAAGGCAGTTTTAATCCAAATCACAACAAAAGAAACAATTAAAAGAGAACGATGGGTAGCGGTTAACCTAGTAGCTATGGAAACCGCAGAGGCACATTGTAAACACACACATGCCTGTGGACCACTGAGTCTCTTGATTGCAGTAGGAGTAAGGTAGGAGATGGCATCCAGAGGACTTCTGCCCTATTTTGACAAAAGGTAGTAACTAATGAAAAAGACTTTTTCTTGTAAATGAACAAAATGTATCTGTCACTTGCATTGGCATTAGTGCAACACCACATCATGTACCGGGGCAACACTTAATATCTCGCAGCAAAATGAATATTTCTTTTCCAGATTTTAGCTGTATATAGGGAATGCTGGGTACAATTTACGAGCACATGTACCGATAACCCAAATATTAGTGTCACTTGCTTCCTTTTGTCAAAGAAGGGCAGACTTGTGTTCTCACAGATTCAAAATCTTCTGGGCATTTGTGCTTCCTTCAGTCCTGAAGATTTGTGCAGATTTTTTCTTGATAACCACCTTGTTTTTGGTGTGTTCTGTTATGTCCTGGGAGACTTTGTTTTGATATAATCTATGTTATGCTGTAGCTCTCAATTTTTATAAGATTGATAGATTGATCAATCTTTTAGAGAATTATTGAAGAACAAGAGGACCATGTAGATCTGGAACCAGAATATCCTGCTTACCGGGCAATGAACCATCCACTACCCCTTGGTTACCGCTTGGCTTATGATAATGACACAATACTTTCGGAACCATTACACGATGCAATCTTTCTGAAAACCCATACCTGCATTGGGAATCGAGGGAGGCTCGCTAACACACTACGCAGGGTTTTTTTTTGTAACTTATGCAAGGGCGTGTATCCTCGATAATGCAATATGTATCCATTTTCACCATGTAACTTCCGTCACTAACTCTGCATTGGGTATGCATTGTGTACTAACATACATACTAACTTAACATAACATTTTACCTAGATGGTCGTAAGTTATGCACAACTAATTTACGCAAGACTGGTGACCTGTCCTTGGGTGCCAAATCAGCTTCTTACTGATTTTATTTCCCATCAGCTAAAGTTGAAATGTGATCTTTGTAAATTAAATTTCTTGTTGTTAATAAGCGTCTGAAAAAAGGGTACCATTTGTCAAATTTGATTAGGATTGCAGGAGGTTCATTCCCACGATGTTAAAACAGGTGGAACAAATTGGGGTATCTCATTTAGCACAAGAACAGATCACTAGTCGTGTGTAAACTCAGGCGTAACTTATTAACAGATTGGTGAAACACACCCGCAGGAGGCAATCAGGGGATAGCTTTGGGTCATGAAGGAATGACGATCGATGTGTAAAACATAATTTCATGGTCGCATTTACTCTGATTAAAGATGGCAGCGCAGTGAAACTTCCCCTCACACCCCACCTTTATAGAAAGAATACCTGTCTATAAAGATCACATTTTTGGTATCCCTTGAAAAATCTTTACCATTGAAACCTGTATGGATAGTGCCATTCTCATTGGGCTTAAAAAATCGCGAAGTTAGAAAAATCGCAAAGTTAGGGGACAGGGACAATAGGACCATTCAGCTTTTGGTACGGTTGCTAGGCAGCTTTCACCCTAACTTCGTGATTTTTCTAATTTCGCGATTTTTTAAGCCCAATGAGAATGGCCCTGATATAACCTGTACAAGACAGCTTCATGCCTTGTCTCCTTTGAGAGGTCATGTTATTCAATGGAAGTGGTAAAGGTGATACAATGAGGGCGTGAAGTGAGGATGGAGATTATAAACCTAGAGAACCTGAGTGGTGAATTTGTTATGCTGTGGAAAAATCATACTGTGTACACCCTATATTATTTGGGTTTTTTATTTTCATGAATGTCATGAGTCAGGTGCTTTTCACAAATTTAATAACTCCCGAAAATATTAATACAATGTGTACGTACACATGTATTACTAGTGCTAGTACTCTACGCTCATGAATTTAAACACTCGTGAAATTGTTGAGAAGTCCTGATTCACAAAAAATTAGACTCACTAAATTTATGGTGTTTAAAGTAAGTTGCATATCATATTAGTAATTATAATGTATGTCAGTGTTTAGTATCACTCATTACTGTTATTGTTTATTTTCATTAAAACAGAAAGTCCTGATGAACGGTAACCACAGAAGAGTGAACGGAAAGAGATGAGACTTCTTCAGCCAATCCTTCTCAACATCCCATCACCATGACGACAGACATCCTCACCATCCTTCCAGGAAAGTGGAAGGGGAGAAAGGGGGGTATCCCCCCCCCCCCCCCACATCGTACCCAGACAATCTCCATGAGTCACAGTCAATGATGGACCCTTCCTCTCTCGTTGTGTTCCTACCTCGCGGTTACCATCCCGGAGATGACGTTAGCTTCCCACCGTCAACTATCGCTGTCTCTCTCTGGTCGCATGGAATGTAACCATGTTTTTGGCATCAGACTACATGAGGGAAACTGTGCTTTTCAAGACCAGAAATGAAGATGTTATTGTTACTGAGTGACAATCCGTTTTCAGCATAATGGAGGGAACGTCATTGTAGCACATTCCGTGAATAAAAATATGACTTTGATGGAGTAGAAAAAAAAATGGTCACAAAAAGGAGAGGGCATAATGTTACAGAGCACCTTTCGAGTGTCTAGTATCAAATGTAATAATGTGCATGCTATGTGCAGACTCTATCAAAACAAAATGATGTTATTGTGCATTTGAGACTAAGTAATGCTAACATGAGTAGCTCGTACAGTATTATCTCACAACTTACGAGTAGTGGAGTACAAATGTTTGCAAGTTATGAAAGGTTGAAAAATTGAGATGAAAATTAATCCTTTGGCATTGAAACCCTAGGTGTGCTGGTTGCACGCAGTAACCTCAGTTACTTAATCATGAAAGTTCCATCGATAACATGTTTATTGCGATGTGCATGGTGTATGGCCTTTCTAGCTGTACCTAAAAGCACTTGAAGGAGATAGTTATTTCATGCTGGGTTATTTTGTTCACCTTTCTCGACAATCTTGTTGAGGTTTTAAAGTGACTCGTAACATTTTAAGCATTTTTGTGCTGCACCAACCATTTCAGTGAAATGGGTGATTATGTGATTAAACCTTGGTATGTCACAAACACACATAGACTTCAGTAATACCCTACATGCCCTTAGTCTAGCATCTTGTCAGTAACTTTACACCTGTTCATCCATTCATGACCAAGTATCACAAATGAATTAGGGGTGGAATTCCAAAATGCTCACTCGGGAGAAATTCGATCCTAATTCTGTGTTTTTCTCCTAAATGGTATTCAGAAATACCTTCTTACTTGTTAATTTACAGTGGAATGAAATAAGTTCTGTTCTACTATAAAATTCTGATAAAAAAACAACAACAGCGCTGCCAATTTGAAAGCCAGATAATGATCATCTTTGCTCTAAACAGGCCTTGGTCCTGAGTGATGTTTAGGAGGTCAGCATTCTGTCGAGAGCTCAGTGGTTCTTGAAAGATCCTTTTGAAGATTTGAAGTTTTGGTCCGTGAATGACGATGGTCGGAATGCACCAACCGAGACTTTGAGTCTTGGATCGAGGGGATCACGTCAAGCACCGCTGCTCAGTCACATGAATGTTGCCATGGTAACGTATCACATATTCTGTCTGCCACAGATGTTATCTGTATCTCTGCTTTTACCAATATCAGAGAGAGAGATTGAAAAGAGTGAACCGTAATTTTTTTTTTTAATATCAAAAAGCTGGTGCTACTTTTGTTCACTTTGTTGGGGGTGAGGGGGTGTTGGCAAAACTCCAGCATTTCTCCTGATTTGAAAGGTGTCATAATATGTACAATGAGATATGGTATTGTGCTTTGTAAGGTCCAAGTATTGCCGTGAATCTTAATTAAGACAGAGCCAATCGTTCATCTTCTGATGTACTGTACCCCACACAGCTGTATAGTACATCATATGTGGAATAGAACTCATGTTTAGAAACATTCCCTGATGTGTGACTTTGGCTCAAATGTGATTCTTAGTGCATCTTGAAAACAAAATGTCTGTATGCAGTTGTGCATGTAAACATGCAACTTTGCTAGAACATGCAGATTGTACTCTCAAAATCAGTTTATGAACACGGCTGATGAGTAGTGGCATCTTCATGGAGAACTTGACATTAGCTATTTTTCATCCTGAGAAAATGTCATTTTATGGAAATTGTGAGTAATATGCTATGGACATACTAGGAGCTATGTGACAAGCTTTTCAGCTGGCGTTTTTTCTTGAGAATGTGACCAAGTGATGCATTGTGTTTTCAGGTCAGACCAAACCCATGGTCCATCTTCAATGTTTCTGTCACTGTAGGTATTCCTGTATGCTCCTAGATGAGCATATATCCTATGTTGTGGTTAATATAATGATAAAATGGAGAAATAAAGCAAGAAGATATCTGTATATGGGTCCTCAAGTACCTCAATAGGACCAGAGGGTGTGTGTGGGAGAGCTAAGAGGGCTCTTGGCTATGTTGGTACGTGAGGTCAAAATGGGTTCTCGGCTCTGAAAGGGATAATCTGCATGTTGCCAACAGTATTTTTCCGACAAAAAAGTTTTGACATGGTGCTCCTACCATTACATATCAGCACTGACATAGAGCCCAGATTGCATAACATTCGTTTGAAGTAGAGTACCAAAGTGTGACGCCATATGAGCATGTTGTCGTGACGACTGGCTCTAACTATGGTGGGTAGAGCGATCATGGCAAAGGCTCTCATTGTGAGTTTCCGCCTCTAGGCCACTACACAATGTCAGCCCAGTGAAAGACTCATGCTGTTTAGAATCAGAAATCTGCATAATGATAGATATGATGCCACAACTTCAGTGCTCTACACTCTACATAAGAAAGTGTTGTAATGCTGTTTAAGTCTTACATTAGCTTGTAAACCTTCTTCTTGATATAACCTTTGACTCTGACAGTAACCTTCTAATACCAAGTGACAACTTCTGAAATTTGTTCAGCTTCTTCCATCTAGGCGTGGTTTGTACTTAATAACCTTAGTGTTAAAGCTTTTTAACTTGTCAATAATTTATGTAAATTTATACTAAAATTGTTGGTTTTACCTTGTGATGTAGATTTTAAATAATCTAGATGAAATGGTTGCCAGTTTTCACAATCTCCAACTTGCCATGAATGACATTTAATGAATTTATTTTTCCCAAAACAGTACATAGAATATATTGAAATCAAAGTTTTGCTGGTATGCATTTCCTTGAAAAGGTCCAGAATATTGATATCTTTAGTTGCACAAAAAACATTATTTATTGCTGTTTTAGACACAAAGAACATAGAGTCTGTACAGTGCCATTGGGAACAGCATGGGCTTCTCTCATAATGGGGAGCGCATTTGCTTTTTCATGGGATTCTCTTCTGAGAAAATAAAAAGTAAAATACAATAAGACATATTGTTTACAAAGTATTGTATTACTTCTTATCATGAAATTCTTAGTGTGTGGTAGATATGAACAATTCCAAGAACGTTTTCTGTAGACCTGCATTATAGAATTATTTATTTTATTACAGTTCAATATGAATTTGTATGTGTATCATATTCTTGATTTTTGGTTACTTAAATATTTCAATCATATTTAGTTTGCAATGCATTGAGTCTTGTATGTATTTAGATATGTGTGGGAGAGTGCAGTAAAATTATGTTATTCAAAATCATGGTAAAATGAAAGGCTTTTGTGCTTATTACGTTCATCATTTATAGGATTTTTATATGTTGATGTTTTCTAGAAATGCAATTCATTTATATTTTAAGTAGTTTATTCATAATAATGCCACATTTTTTTTTTCTTTTATAAATTATCAATACACCTTCAGAGCTTGAGGAATTTTGTGGAAGGACAAAATCTGTAAATTGAATATCTTTAATCATGATGTACAAGTCTGTGTTTACTTTGCCAAAGAAGCGCCATGAGTGTAAGTATGAAGAGAATTGTGGGTGGGACTTGTCAGTTTTTGGGAAGTGTGTGGTCTAGTCTGCCCAGCATAAAGTTTGGTGGTTCTTTTCTCCGATATCACAATCCCAAGACACAGAGCTAATCTCACAGCAATTCAAATTATGACATTTGGCCACCAATTTGGCAGTCCAGAAACTACAAATTCTTTAGAGCAATTTTGATTCTAATTCATTTCTTTCCCTGCTTTTCGTTTTATTCCTATCCCGTTTCTCTTCTTTGAGCATCCATGCTCTTCCTTGTGTCTGTTCAATTTTGGCCCTGCAATCTTGTCTATCTTACCCCTCTCCCCTCTTACCACCCCTCCCCACACCCCCCCCCCCCCTCCCACACACCACCCCCCCCACACACACACACACACACACATACACACCTCTCTTTATGGACCCTGCAGTAGGGTCCATGCTCTCTCTATTTGAATTCCTTGCCTCCCTCTCTTTCAGCTACTCCTCTCTTCTGTATTCTGCCCTACTCTGACAAAAGGAAGCAAGTGACAAATCACTCAAATCTGGGTTATTGGTACTCTTAGATTGTTCCCAGCATTCCCTACATACAGCCAAAATCTGGACAAGAAATATTCATCTTGCTGCAAGTTATTCAATCTAACATGTGGTGTTGCACTGGTGTCACTGCAAGTGACGGACACGTTTTGCTCATTTACAAGAAAGGTCTATTTTGTCAGTTGCTTCCTTTTGTCAGAGTAGGACAGTATTGATTTCTCTGGTGTCATCTTGTTTGTCATTCTCCCCACCTGTTTCATCTCCCATCCCTCACTCTCATTCCATCACCACCCTCCAATCACATTCCTCAATTTCTCTGCACAGTAAATAAAACACTTGCAAACAACATTTGGAATAAATTCTGTTATGATAAGTTTATTTTTAAGTTATTGTAACTTTTACGACAAAAGATACCATTTTCAAGTCATAGAACACATATTGATGACATCATTTTTCTGTTACTCGAAAAAAAAAAAGTTACCAGCTGGAGTAAAAAGGAACAATTTTGTATGTTAATTATGAAAGTATAATTAGTGTGAGGTTAATAATTAAAAAAAGAAAGTAAATGGGAAAGATACATACATTGAATCTCTTATAAAAATAAGTATCACATCTTTCATTTTACATTTCAAAAGTACTAGTATTAAGTTCTATAATTTATATTTTTCTTTTAACATAAAAGAAAGAAAATCAATTGCTTATAATTATGACAAAATCGTATACAATAATGATATATAACTGTAATAAATAGCACCTGATCCTTTGGCACACACAGGGATGAATACAGGTTAAGGCAATAATCATTGGTAACCTTGCAGCATTGCATGATTACCATACAGTCTACGCACATCATAAACATACATACATGTAGATTTACCTGTAAATGTTTCTGTATTGCCAAATCTAGAAGAGCTTACTGGGCAGACACAGTAAGAGCAATTGTGCGAGAAGAGAGGTGCTGGGGTAGGGGCTGATTTAATGTTTGGGGGCAAAGTACCAAGTGGTGGTGGTAAGGGGGGGGGGGGAGGGGCTTGCACTCTAAGACAAAGTAAAACTAAAATCAATTATGTGTAATGTAATGTCGCTATAAGGGGCATTGTCCATGTGGGTACGCTCATTACCAATGTTAATACAATGGAAGGATGTCTATCAAAGTTCAGTCTCGCAGCAAATGTTACTTATAAATCTTTAATGGTTGATATGTCAATGTGGGGGATTGTGTTATACCCCTGTAAGGTGGTACTGTGTTGTGATGCCTGTGGAGTAGAATGTACAAAGTGTATATATAGTACAGATTTCAATGTATAGTAAAATTATATATTATATAATTAAAGTGATTTTAAATATTCAAAGGATGTATGATATTGGCCAGCTGTACCTATTAGTTCACTATGCACTGCATGGTGTATGAAAGCGGTGCATCAGTGTCTTTGCAATATGGACATACAATGTAAATTATGCTGTACGGTGGACAAACTGACACATCCAGACGGATCCCTGTGAATAAAAGAGCATATAAACATAAACAATCTGGAGTGCATGGTGTGATGTTGTTTGTCTTGTTGGTGTTGCAATTCTTGCAATCGAATAGCCCAGTGTGCACGATGTCATGTCGCTGTTCTTGCAGTAATTTGAACAAGTAGCCCAGGTTACAAGTTGTAAAATCAAAACTAAGTTTGGACACATAAGACTATTAGCACCTTTATAATTCCTTCTCCATAGTAATGCAGTTTTTTGGATCGATAATTCAGTTTGCAGCCCTGTACAATCAAAACTAAGTCTGAGCACATAAGACTATTAGCACCATTATAATTCCTTCTCGGGGGGAAAGCGGGGTGCTAGTCTAGTGTATTCAGCCGTCATTTTGATAATCCATTGCAATGGTGTGATTGGGATCGAATAGCCCAGTTGGCAGGCTGTACAATGAAAACTAAGTCTGGACATGTAAGACTAAGCATCTTGTATGCTCACTTCTTCTAAAGGAAAAGGGGTTGCTAGTCTAGTGTATTCGGCCGTTATTTTGACCGCAGTGTAACAAAACAGACAGCATGCAACCTGAACCCTAGGTTAAGGTTGTCTACTAGCTAGTGGCCGTCTTTGGTGTTGATACATGGTCTCAGTCATTCTGACTATATGCTATGACACGACTTTGTACAACAATTGTCTATGAGGCGTATAGACATCACAAACAAAGCCCTTAAACAAACACAGACATCATAAAATTTAAACAAATTTAACCCTAAACTATTGAATATCAGTTTGCCTAACACTAAATTGACAGAAGCGTAGTACATGTAAATAGCATGCACACAATACATAGATACAATGTGACATTTTCTTGGATGCTTAAGGCGACTTCCACCTTCATTGAAATTTGGTAGGCGTCGTCGAGCATATACCAATCCGGAGCAGACCAGTAACATGTGTTTTATAAGTCCCTCCGGACTGAGCTATGAAAAGGCTATTGACTTATTCCATATTTTATGTACCAATGCTACTAAAACTATGGGACAACTGATACATGTACTGTGATTTAAGTAATACTTGATGTTGATCACTAAAACAAACGTAGATGACCCACACCTCCAGTTCCCAGGGGACATAGAGTTTTGTTTTATCAATAAACTCTGATGGTGAGGTTCAAACGTAAGGTCATCCCGAATAATTCACTAAGTTCATTCAGTAATCGGTCATATTGTGGTTTGGGGGTTGGTTCATATCCGCATAATATCGGACACTTCTCAGAACTGAACCACTAAAGTAAACGCACACTTTGCCTTTATACAAATATTAGTGGTACCATTTGTTGGACAGGTGTAAACAGGGTGGTAAATAGATCAATCAAACACAAAATCCTCTTCGTTTATCGCATAAAATGGTTTACCAATATTTATCTCGGGTTTTGTGACAGTAGATCAGTTTCCTTCGGGAAAAGTGCGAGTTTATACGACTGCATCTGTTCAAATACTCCCGCTCTTGGTAATTTCAACAACTTATGGTTCAAAGGGCATTCTACCGATCGAAGCTGGACCATTGGGGAGAGTTGTATTTGATTACTCGTGACTGTCGGTTTTGGAGGAAACGTTTGAATACACTGAAAGTCACTGGAGTTCATTATATCGCACAGTAGTAATACCGTAACATATTAAATGATGAATGTAACGCGGTGCAGACTTTTTAACTTTTCACTATTTCAACACAATTTTCTAGGTGTTAAAAAAAGTAATTCAATCAGTAACGCGTCCAATCAAGCTGAAATTAATACATCCTAAAGTCAAGAGATGTCAATTTTTTTAGAAGCATATTTTGTGACATAATCACTTACATTGTGATACTGTGAATATTTAACTTTTTTGAACACCAAGTACATGGTGTCGTCATATGCATTGCAAAGCAGGTTTCTGGTTCTAAGCAACCTAGCTCACTCAACTGAGTTTCACTGGTCCGATATTGTTTTGGGGGCTAGTGTCGGCCGCTCTAAATTAGAGACACCCCTTTGATCATAACCGCTCTTCGTTACATCAACACTTTAAAAGAAGTGGTGTTGGCAATATGCTCGTATGACGCCACATTTGGTCACTATATTCACACATCTATTGGGTACATTATCGTCGGCCCGTGATTTGCCGCCGCGGCAAAACTGCTAACGAGATATGTCATAATTATTGTAATGCAAGCGTTAGCGCGGGAAACCGCTTCCATGTAAATCAACCTGAACGGAAGCCGACGGTATAAACACGATCATAACCACGAGGTACCGATCTTTAAGCCTCTCAGTATCGTCACATAACAGCTCAAGATCAAAACCATCTCCGTTTCTTGCCTATGGGACTGAGCGGGTTTGATAAAAAGTAGCGTGCTATACGTACAATATATCATTACCCCTGTGCCAGACAAAATGCTGTTCGATGATATTTGTGTGTTTAACCTGTGCACAAATGCATCGGTGGACGACAAAGAGTTAAATGCCATAATAACATTTAGCTCTATTGCTTCATGTTTTCATACACAGGCTGTATAGAGTACCGAAGTGGTGTCGTCATGTGAACATGTTGTCAAAACAACTGGTTCTAAACAACATCACTCCAGTGATAGGTGTGCCGATAGAGTGCCAGCAGCGATCACCGCTGATTGCTCTACCCGCAATAGTTTAGATCCAGTTGTCTTGACAATATTGCTCAAATGACGTCACACTTCGGTTCTCAATACTTCTATGGATCTCACATTTGATGTTAACGATTCTTGGTAATGGTAATAGCTAAGGGCGACACACGTTCGTAACCCATCCCTTCGTATCATTGCGCAAAGTTCACAAAAACGGATCCGGAACTAACGAAACAATAATCACGATCATATCGATATGGTTTGTGATAGAAGTACAAACAGTGGCGTAAATAACCGAACACCTGTCTTTAACTCCTTCTCAACCAGACACTGCCCAATCTGAATGGTGTTTATGACCAGTTCAAAAATGAGTTCATCATGAGGCGAGACGTCACTGCGGGATAGTTGGTGGATCGCACACAACATATTAACTTTGATGATCGAAACCTGGCGTGAAGATATGCAACTCCATTTGGCGTTAATGGTGCAATATGGAGGGGACATTTAAAGGGCATATACTGTACTGGGAAGGCAAAAAAGCCTTCAAAATGTAAGTGTTAGCAATCTTCTTGCCAATGGTCTTAAATTCTTGTATCGCCTATTTTAGGAGCTTTTTGATAGTTATTTGTTCTCAAATGATCTACATTTGGAGTAATGAGTGATTAAATCACAATCCTCAAAATGTTCGGGCCGAACATTTTGAGGATTTAATCATTAATAATTAATTACTCCGTCTGTGGATCATTTGAGGGCAAATAACTTTCAGCAAGCTTCTAAAACAGACAATACATGAATTTAAGACCATTGGCAAGAAGATTGCTAACAATTACCTTTTGAAGGCTTTTTTTGCCTTCCCAGTACAGTATATGCCCTTTAAGTAGCAACCCCCATCCCGCGCCATCGCTTTCACGCAAGTTGACTTCAAGAAAGTAATATAGATGTCTGTAATATTTGACAAGCATGTTTGTAGAACTTAACTGGCCGACGACACGTGTTGATTTACCATGGTAAACTAGATAGATCCCAACACACTCCAACGTCCTGTACGTAATCGAAACATGACGTTTGGTCTACCTCTATTTAGTCCACTCCCCATGTCGTCTGTGGTTGGATTAGGATAATAGGTATACCCACTAAGGATTGTGGGATAGGGTTTTGGTTAATTTTGCTTAATCGTTAGCCATTCCTATACCAGACTGAATACATCTGTATGATCTATGATGAGCTAAAGTGTGATAAAATATACCAATGGCATGTTGCGAATTAAAGGGTAGACCCAAATTTCTACTACTAATTCGAGGGCATGCATAGGCTTCAGCCTATTCCATCTCGGGTATGCCATCTCGGGTTCCATGACCCAAATATCTATGTCTATATATTGTCATAGTTACCATCGCTCTTGTATATAGATATATATAGATATATATATATATACACATGGAAACTATGACATCATACCGGCAGTATGCCTAACAACGGATACTCGCTCGTTGATATATATTTATTTAGGATTCCTTATGTAAATACGTAGCATACCGCAAGAGAAATACGTGCAAAACGTGTAATAGCCATTACAGATAAACTAGCATCTCAACACCAAACATGACAATATTACCCACATAGTTTATAAACCGATTCATAATTCTACCGTTAATGATTTATTCACGCATTCGATGGACTTCGGCACTTCCGCTAAAGCTGAGTAGAAAATGTGTCACTGTCACATACTTTGGAACAATAATGCATACAAATCCCGTATAGAGCAGCATTAATTTTGTACGGCATAGCAGGACCTTAAATACACATGTTTGTTGATTTTTTCAGGCCACTCTTCATGACTAATACCGGCAACATAATCAAAATGTTTACATAGTTCAGCATTGTCCAAGTATGCGATCATGTTAAACATTTACAATGGGATATAGAAGTCTTTATCTTATATATTGCATCTAACCAGTACCTCTTTTTTATACATTGCATCCATCCATTTATTGGTATTTTATTGGGCGCCGAAACATTCCCCGTTTACCTATCCCCTTCTTCGTTTTATACCGTGTTAAAAAAGATAAATAGATGGTTAGGCGTAAGAACTACAGAAACTGGAAAATCTTGGAGGGGACTGAGCATGCTTGCACGGGATAGAAAGTTTGTCCTGGGGTCACCAGGAGTCGAGAACGGCTCGATGGCAATGCAATTCAGTTAAATTAATCCAATACGATACATTTTAACTTCGACTTTTTTAATTTTCAAATCGCCATATTAAACCATAGCATGCCGAGTGTGTATTTTTGTTCACTAGAAATACACACATCCTATAGACCAGCAGTGTGCCTGACACAGATAGGGTTACTTGGAGGGAACTTACATCACCATAGTATCATCCGATCATGGTTTTTATCTCCCTGATTCTGGCAACTATAAACCCCACTTCGTAACAATCAATTATAAATCAATGAAGACAAACTTCGAAATCGGTACGAGTTGACGGTAGACTCGACTTTTCAGCTTCGAAAAATCAGATAATACAATAACCTTTAAGTGTTTTCAGGAATGTTTACAAAGGATGCACTCGAGATTAGGATGAGTACTTGACATTGGTTGCAAGTTTCAAGAGGCTATAGACGAGAAATTCACGAGATAATAAATGACAAGGGTCACTCAATTTTTTTAAGGGTATGCGCTGAGGGTGGGTAAAGGTCTCTGTGTCAAGTATAGGGGTACCGCGAGCGGGGAAAATTGCATTCTGGGAAAAAATGTTTCATAGTTCGGTGTTAAATACAGAACCACCCATTCATGTATACTTTAACATAATCTCATGTTATACAAAAGTGTATTTGATAGCATTCAGAATATTTGGTCTATGGTATCGTTAACTATGTGATCCTAGTATACCCATAGATTATCTCACGTTTTCAATCTTATTATCTCAGTATTGAATTACCATCGTACTACACTCTAATTACTGTGTAGTTTCTTAATAAAATGCAATTATATTTATTAGAACCCAGTATTTTGTTCCCAATTCCATTTAGGTGATTTAACAAGGATTTATACAATGTAACTGATCGTATTGGCCTGGTTATCTCATCCATGTAAACAAAGTCTTCCTTTTCCGTCTAAGCCCCCCTTTTTAGTACTAATGTGCCACTGAAACTCAATTTGTGACTGTAATGTTCCGGTTTTTACTCGTGCGCATGAAGTTTAATAATCATCGACACATTCACTAAGGTATTCACGCCTAAAATTGCAGATTCAATTTCGTTCGTCATTTCATACAATTTTAAGAATAATTTTGACTT
The DNA here is from genome assembly GCA_963669155.1 of Arbacia lixula. NCBI lineage: Eukaryota > Metazoa > Echinodermata > Echinoidea > Arbacioida > Arbaciidae > Arbacia > Arbacia lixula. The sequence continues at coordinate 901,533 of OZ022590.1, read as the reverse complement.
TTACTACCCGGTACCACAATAGTCATTTCACTTCATTTCATTTTTTGATTTAAAAGAGGAGGATGTATATACATAGTCAAAACATGTTCACATTTCTATGTCTATCTGTATAAATATATATATTATGCAATACAATACGATTTAGCACAAGCATAGATAAGCTGTTCATGTAATTACAGCTTTAGAAAAAAACTCTCTGAACTGTACATTTGCATTCACAATATGTTGGGTTAACAAGTCAAATAATTGCTTTCTACTACTTTGCAACTGGTGGATTACTGTTATGGTGTGCCTATCATGCCCGCACACACCATATTGGCCCATCATGAAGGATGATCACTTCACACCGGGTGTAGTGACCCCATCCTAATAATAACGCTCACTTAGGGATTTTTCGTATGAAAGATGAACTGTGGAATTTGCGTTGGTGCGTAGGTTGGGTTGAAATTTGCTTGTCCTAGACTTTGTAGGATTATCAAATGTCACGAGGCAATTGATTTGTTTTTCACGCCCTCTACTACTTAAATCACAAGTATCTTCAAATATTTCGATCCAGGGCATTGGGCTGACAACCCTTTTTGCGAAGGTAGGTTGGTCATTCCATTTCCTACCGCCAATTCAAAAACGCCAAAACATGCAATGTGCAAATTCTCCAACCCTTGTCTTTAACGCACATTAAACCGCCCTCACTAGTCCAATGATATTTCTACATGTTTATACATTACGCATTATTTCTTTTTATTTCGTAGGAATGTCTTGTCATTCAAATATCGACACATTCTTCATATTTTTTTGCATAAATAAATTATATTCATAACATAAACAGCACAACAGAAAGAGCAAATAACGGCGATTTTGCAGCAAGAACAAGCCAAGTTGCTAGTTTGCAGCAAAATAATCAAACGTTTTGAGTTTCACTTTGAGTGAGAGCAAAGCACAAAATTAACAAAGCACACGACTCGTTTAACGAAAATAAAATCCAAGAACCCGATTTGTTGTTCCGGTTCATGGCGAAATTCCTGCAAACTCTGACTTTGGGGTTGACATTATACCCATGGTGTCCAGTTGTTTAAGTCACCTACGCCTGCCAAACCTTTGACGTATATTCCCTTACGACAAGTCCTGTAGAACTTGTCCATGGACATGACCTTTGGCATTGGAGGAAACTGGTGTATAAGTTGGGGTACCATGCTGCACAGCGACGATATCTTGAAACCCGGACCCGACACATCCACCGACCCACGAGTTCTCCATCGCTGAAACTGGTTATACTCGCTGTCTGATTTGTCCAACGCGAGCAGGTGCTGCGCGAGAGCTTCGGGCGAGGCGTAGTCCGCGATGTGGAGGAAGGACTTGGGAGGACCTACCTTCTCGTATGCGAACTTCCTGCCTCCGTAGACAACGGGAACAGCGCCCGCAGCGAGACCGCGCTGCCAGAAGGCTAGAGTGATGAACTCGTCACACGCTGCTTCCTCCAGCGCAAGCACAAATTTATACTTCTTCAGTTCCTCGCGGCAGTGAAGCGATTTGCATCTGAGGTTGCCACAGCGGCCGTACGTGTCGACTTGGATGTGTTTGCTGAGCTCGTGCACGTACTCGATGCGCGGCCAGAAAGTCCGATTGCAGTTATCTTCTACCCACGCCACCAGCCCCGTCTTGCCCTCCGCCCAGTTCCGCTCGCTTTCCTTGTTCACACCTGCCCGGTAGTGCCCGTATGGGATCGGTACAGAAGATTGTGAGTGGTACGTCATGCTGTAGTGGTACTGAAAATTCGCCATGTAAGGTTCGTAGTAGTTCATCATCGGAGAAGAGTCGAGAGAAAAGAGGTAGGTTTTAATTGGGTTTTCGAGCTCCATGCCGTTGAGTTCCTCCATGACAGCGCGTGTCTTCCCGCGCATGGACTGCGTCGTAGCACCTACCAAGAGGGCGCCGCCTTCTGGCAGAGCGTTGGCGATGCTCTTGGCCGTTGAGGCCGTGCGCAGGATGAGATCGCACGCGTTGTTCGGGCACCTAAGGAGGAAATAGCCCATATTGTATCTCTGGAAAGACGCAAGGAGCTCCCTCCATATGTATTCCTGCGGGAGGTACCTTGCTCCTGGAGCGAAGATGGAAACGCGCTCCACGCACCCCATGGTCTGCCATGTCTCTTTGGTCAGCTTCTCGATGTACCTAGACGTATTGGCCGGTAGCTTGTACGGACCAGCTTTAGCCTTCAGGACCGGTACGCCAGTCCCTGGCGGAAACGGCTTCTTTGTCGGAACAGCCTCCGCGGCTGCAGCGAGCTGGGTCGAAGCATTCAGCGATGCCAAACTGTAGGCAGTATCCACGGCCTTCTGTCCACTCGCTCTTTTCTCTGCATCACCATCGGATCGCTTATCGCGCTGACCCTCCGCCTGTACACCAGGCACTTGCGCGTCCTTGCTCATCATGTTAACTGGCTGTCCTGCAGCTGCCACGCCTCCTCGCTCCACGATCACACTGAACACCGCCTTTACCTCCGGTGCGGCTGCTACCGCTCCTCCCGCCACGCCCTCTACGCCCGATGTGCTCCCTGTCCCATTGGGCTTTGGTTCATGCGATATAGCGAGGTTCCGCATGGGTTCGTCCAAGACGACGCGCTGTACGCGCTCCCGTACGTCGCGCTGCGTGCCGATCCCCGCCACGCTCGCCGCTTGCTTACAGTCCGTGCTCGCCTTCTGGGCCTTGACGCGGGTGAGCACCTCCTGGTTGACCATCCAGCAGCCGTTGTGAAGGGCGAGGAAAGCTTGGGTGAGTAGCCATAGAGACGAGCAGAAGAGGAACAGCGTGATGCCGAAGCGAGATGTCGTCTTGTTGGCCACTCGCATCAGGAAGACCTGTGTGGTGATGACGAAACAACGGACAGCTAGTAGCGATTAGCGTAACATGACAATTGACATTATTGACAGTACAGTATTACTACGAATATCAATATCAGTGAAGAGGATTTACCAGCCTATAGTACTAGACTGCGAGGTGCATGGACACAACCCAGTCTGTCAACAACTAAGTCTGGCAAAACAGACTACGCCCTAATTACGTCATGGCTCCTCTGGCTTAGGAAGAGCGAGGGTGGGATTGGGGCATAGTCTGTGTTACCAGACACAGTTGTAAACAGACTGAGTTGTGTCCAAGCACCTCGCAGCCTAGTACCTAGGCTAAGGATTGACTGGAATAGAACGTTATCATGGGAAGAACAATGGAGATATTTCACAACACAATAATCAAACCAGACACTATTGCAGTAATCAATTTGCAATAGTTGCGCAATGAATTGTGTCTGCCAACATGAATCGCGTTTAATGTTTTCTTCTTCTGTCGATTCATGGGGTGGTCATGCCTGGTGAAAGACATGCAATTTGAAATGATTTCTCCAATCATGTGATTTCATGTATTCTTACGTAACATCACATGAATGAGGTAATCGATCAGAATGGATTAAATCGTAAATTGATATAGGGATGGACCCAGGATGGTATGGATGTCTGTAGATATATGCGTACCAGGGAGGGGCAAGGGGGTGTAATATATGTTTTATATAATGTGTGGGTCAACTAATAAGAGATTAACGACACTACCATCACTTGAGTGTCATATAAATGTAGAACATTTACTCGATTTACATTACACAGTAAAAATTACTCTGATGTCATTTTACAATCATATAGGGCTGGATTTTGAATTATCAGTAATAAATTAATACGTTAATTTCTTCACCGGGATAACTTCCCTGCTCTTTGCGAAAAGAGAAGCAGGTTCTTTTAATGTGCAAATGGTAGGATTCTCCTTTACACTGTACCGACGGCTTTAAGTCGCCTCCGAAATACTATTATAGGCAATAATAACATACCTCACCCAAGGGCATATTTGTTGTAATTGGGATTCGAACAGTTTCCTACTTAAAGTCTAATGAAAAGATTAATCTCTTTCAGAAAAATTACAATACATGATCGTGAAACATCTCTAAACAATCTTTTAAGATTTTAAGCAACATCATAAATCATTGAAGTAGGAATATGAGCAAAATCAACAAATTCAAGGAGAATATGTTTAACTGTAAGTATACAATTACATAATATGCAACGAGGTGGATTTTCTGCTGCAAATAAGTATACATGAGTTAATTGAGAATGACCAATACGCGCAAGGGTCAACGCGATGTCTTCCCGTACTTCCCGAGTATTTTGTGTTTAAATTCTTGGTTGATGTTGATTAAGTTTATTATTATGATATAAATCCAATAATGTTTACCATTCATTTCTAATATAAGTGTTAATCTTTGATTTTGGATCACTATAAGGTATCGCTATTATATCGAGAACTTCTTTCGCCAACTTACCAGCTGTTATTGTTTCCAAATGCCTGTATGACTTGGTATCCAAACGAATATTACTCGTTTACCTATCCTACTGATTCTAGACAGTTTCTAATAACTGAACATAAGAATGTTTCTGATTTATACCTTGTAAAGCTGTTAAAGACAATGAATGTGTATCAATAACACTTCTACCATGTCTACCATGTCTACCGACGGAGTTTTCTGCAACACCCAAAGCCATTTTCAAAGCTGACAACAAGCTGCAGTATGGACGAACTGTCTGGCAATCTACTTTGTATAAGACCACTAAATACAGGCCGCGCCTTCTTAAATTAATTCATATCTTTTGATCCATCTGTATAGATTGCACGGTAAGTACCATATTTATGTATTATTACTCCAAACTAAATTCGGATGATTAAATCCCTCGTAGAACCCTTTTTAAATGCTGTATAATCAATTACTGGTTCAATTATCATCCAAAGTGGAATATTATATATCCAAAAAGGAGCTACATTAGAAGCATGGAGTATATGTGTTATAACTTCTTTAGTACATTAACCAAAAGGTTCGATAGCTGATGGCATCACCGTACCATCGTATGTCGGATTATGAGTTATTTTTTAGTTTGATCGCAGAGTGTAGGGAGAGCTTTTCGTACCTTAGATGTAATTGAGGTTCAGTAGATTCCACATAAAGACTCTCCAAAGGAGATGAAAGAAATGCTCCTAGACGAAGTCGAAGTCCTTGATTCTGGATTGGTATTAACTTTTCAAGGTATGGCTTTTGAGCAGAACTATAAACTGCACTGCCATAATCCAGTTTAGATCTAACTAAAGATCTATATCAACGGATAGGAACAATGCGATCAACGCCCAAATCCATTTTGGACACAACCTTCAGAAGATTCAAAGCTTTAGGACACTTTTTCCTGACACAATCGATGTGAGCTTTACAATTCAGTTTATTATCAAAGATTAAGCCGAGGTTATTAGTCTCGTGAAGTACAGGAATGATAAAGTAAGTTGTTTTAACTTTAGGCTCAGGATGAAATGATCGCTTAGTACAAAAATGTGTCCAAACTGTCTTGGTATGTGAAAAGCGGAAAACATTCTAATCTTTTCACTTTTCAATTCTATTTACACTTTTTTGTAATGTTTCAATGGTCGACATACTTCGTGATGAACGAGAAATATATATAAAAGTCGTCTACAAACATAGACTTGTCAAATCTGGGATTCCTGACGTCAACAATGCTTTTAATCTTCAATACGACCAAAGTAACATGAAGTAAGCTACCTTCAGGAACACGTCACCCATTTCCCGGTTGCGTAATTCTTAAAAGATTGACCAAAGGTGGACACAAAACACACGACACCAAAGAAACCTCTGGATTAAAATGGGCAACACTATGAATATGGTCTTTTGTTAAGCAGACAAAATTTAAAAGGAAACCTTTGAAATGTTGTCCGCATAAAAAATAGTCTTTGTTCGTAGTGAAGAAGTACAAATGTTTATATTATCTGCTACTTTTGGGGGACTAAACACAATGTGTGTATGAGATAAAGAAACGTTATTACCTTCTCGTCCATCTTTGTTTACAGATTTGCATTCCGATCACTGTGGGTAAACGTACACAGCAGAATCTTCTTCGCATCCTTCAGAACGCACAGTAATCTGGTGTACTTACGTAACGGTGGTGTTCGGAATGTTATGCTAATTGAGGCACTGGTTGAAAGAACAAACCTCACGGTCACACCCATCAGGGATATAGTGCTTTTATTGTACGCCTTTCTTCCCTCGTCTTCTTAGGCTTCTTGTCACCCTTTGTCTTTTTCCTTTATCTCTCTATTTCTAACTCTCCTTCTCCGTATCCTACTTCTTCCGATGTACAGTCCTATATCTCTTCATATATTGCAGTAGTTCCTGTAACTATCTTCTATTTTACCCTCGAAATAAAAGCTATTTAATTCGACGAATTACATCACTCCTCTTCGTCCCCCTCTCTATTCCTTCCTCTCTACCTTCTCTGTATCCCCCCCTCCCTCTCTCTCTGTTTTTGACGACTATGCCCAATATAAAATCCTATTTTTAAAGTATATTTTTACAATTCATTTGCAATTTCGTGTTTTTCTGAAAATAAAAGCATTTACATTTCACCATTCACACGCTCCTCGTTCTTTATTTCTCTATATCGTGTTCATGTAGCTGTTGACCTCTGACCTTCTTCCTCCAAATGAATACTATGTATGTCTTAACGTTGTTATGGACATGAGTTTGTTCAGTTATTGTCCAATATTTATTTATTTATCCATTTATTAAGCCCCATCAGTGAGTTTGGCACTCTTCTCCCTAGGGGCCCTATGTACAAATAACACAAAAATACATACATACACTGTAGAGACATGAACATAGATTGTACAAACAAGTGCTGTACGTCAAAACGCAACAAAGATGAACTGATGTGGAACATAACAAAAGGAGAAGGTGGACCGATGCTTCCACAAGCATCACACAAGCGAAACCTTATAAATTGGTTACTCAATATATCGTCAACGCGTTTGTTTTTTCGTATATCATGCATACGTGTTACTATTATGTGATCTGGTACTAGTGGTAGCTTTTAAAGGTTGCATAAAGTGGTCTATTGACGGTCGTCTTTCTCCCATTCATGTTGAGCACCTATTCTGTTGACCACACCTAAAGCTTAAACAATCTCGAGTGCTGTCTTGGACGATTGTACCCCTGTCCCCTGCCCCCTCTCTCTCCCTTTCTTTCTCTCTTTCTTTCTCTCTCTCTCTCTCTCTGTCTCAGTCTCTCTGTGTCTCTCTGTCTCTCAGTCTCTCCGTCTCTCTCTCTTTGTCTGTCTGTCTGTCTGTCTCCCTTTCTCTGTCTCTTCATCTCTCTCTCTCTCTCTCTCTCTCTCTCTCTCTCTCTCTTTCTCTCTCTCTCTCTCTCTCCGTCTCTCAATCTCTGTCTCTCAATCTGTCAATCTCAATCTCTCAATCTTAGTCTCTCAGTCTCTCTCTCTCTCTCTCTCTCTCTCTCTCACACACACACACACACACACACACACACACACATACACGCCATGTGGATGGAAGTGACCTTCCTGCGCTAACATACATGACTATTGTGTATGACAACTTATAACAAGCATAAGAACGCGGTGCATTGATTAACAATATAGCCATCCAAATAATTTGGAAATGTAAGTCCGGCCGATGATTTGTTCATATCAGACTGTAGCAGTATTATAATTGGCATTATTGAAGCATTCTTTTGGTAAACTTGTTCTTTTCACAGTATGTGCAGTACCAGTACACCTAATATGGCGCGTGATTAAACCCGTCAAATGCATGAGCTAAAATGACAACATGCGGGTCCTTAAATGTGAAGCAAGTTGCTCGAGATGTTGAACTGAACCTGTTTTGATTGTATGCACATCTATAACATCATCACAGTGTTCATGAAAGTATTTGTTAGATATCTCTGACATTGATTTATGAACTAGTTTATGCGTTCATTTGTTCTCATTACATTTTCGTTTGTATAATTTATTTTCATTGTGTTGTTTAAAAAAATGTGCATTGTATTCTTTTTATTGTATACAGGGCCTCTTGGTAGATCAGTTGTTTAACTGAAAGGGTAACCCTATTGAAATGCAATATTAATAAAACAAATAAAAAAATACCATATCGAATATCTGGGTTAGATCACTTCCAAAGAGCATGTGAATGGCACATGGCTTCAGCTTAACCCTGTGTGCTACACAATATACTACTTTATGAAATATGTGTATAATGACAGGTTAGGAGTCAATAGGCTATCAGCTTTCCACCACCAGATAATTCTGGCACCGTGATAATATTTCATTACACCTTGATCAGGTGCCATCTCAATCAAATAGCACTATCGTGAGATTACACTGTGTGATATGACAATTTCTGCACTCAAATCTAGCAGAAGTGTTCTTTGGCTTGTAAAGAACAAACATATTAATTTGTGTGCTCTTTTGCTATAAAGAGAGGAGTGAGAGGAATGTATAGTATTGAATAGAAAACAAGACAGATATCGATAGTTGTGCAAGGGAACGATAGAGGAAGAGGCGGAGACCAAAATGTATATATAGAGATAGGCAGACAGACAGAGAAAGACAGAGACAGAGACAGAGACAGAGACACACAGAGACACAGAGAGAGAGAGAGAGATGCATAAAGACACACACAGAGAGAGACGGATATACAGCAGAGAGTAAGAATGGTAGAGCAAGAGAAATGCGAAGAAAAGGGTATGACGGTGAGGCGGATACAGGCGGGGTGGTCGAGAGATCTTCCTCCAGTTAATTCATTTCTTTTCCCACGTACAACACTGTGTATACAGAAAACCGTTCTAGGTGGAGAGGGTCGAAGACGGCACATGATGATGATGATGATGAATAACATGAAAACACATGCAACATCATAATGTATAAATACATTTTAATATAGTTTTGGGGAGAGAACAGAAATGAGAATGGAGAGAGAGGAGAGGGGGGCTAAGTTTCGAGATATAGAAAGGGGCGTGGAAGGCACCTCATCATAAAGCAAGCTAGAACGCCTGGCCACCACACCATACACATATCCTAGAAGTATTACGAACCGCTTGACTCTCTATATCTCACTTAAAGTCTTAACACTGATGGTGCACACATTTCACGCCGGTAATACATGGAAACTTAGATACATATCATATTGTGGCACAGACGTCGATGTGAAATGCACTATTGAAATGAAGTGGAAGTGGTAAAATGTTTTATTTTTTATCACACGTGTATTTGTAATGAAATGTATCTGATTGCTCTAAATGGATACTATTCATCTTAAGTGGAATTTCATGTGCCTTTGAAAATGAGTTTCCCTGCTATGGTTGTAGTTGCGGGATCAACTATGATAATAAAGTCTATAGTTTGCTTAATTCTGAGTTGAACTTGAAGGAGGACTCGTGGACTAGAGGTACATTACGTTGTAGTACATTTAATACTCAAACAACTCCGTTGAATAACTCTGTGATGAATCTCTGCTGATTAACTCTGCTGATATAACTCAGGAAACAATTCTGGAAATATAACTGCTGCCGAAATAATTTTGGAAGTAACTCCTTCAAACTCTGTGAGCTCTCCAGATATATACTCTTTCTGTCTCAAGTTTGAAGTAAACAATTAGAGTGAAATTCATATAGAATGTCAGTTACTTGGATGCGTGATGATCTCGCAGAAACTGGACTTGCCTACGTTATCCTAAATTCCAGTAAATGTTAGAACCGTGAGGGTAATCCGTTGATTCGATTTGGTCGCACCTTTCAATATACATGTACATGCAAAACCCAAGAAACTACCATGTACATGTTTCCCAAACAATGAATTGATTTAAGGTGAAATATGAAAATATGGCAGCGTGACATGGAAACGAACGGTACAAGATAGATTAAAATGGAGAACTGATGAGGATCGAGGCCTTCCTTCAGCAGTGGAGAGAGATAAGCTAGATCGATGGATATATGCCTGGCTATGTGAATGAAACCACAGGCAGATTGAGAAGGAGACAAACAAAAATAGGAGATGGAAGAGACAAAAACAAGAACAAGGAAAGCGACGAAAGGACGACGACGATGATGGTGATGATGATGATGTGGTGGTGGTGGTGGTGGTGATGGTAACGATGGCGGTGGGTATACGCTCTCTCAATATATCGGGGATAATGTTTGAATCCGATCAATATCACGTAACAAATTAAAAGCATTCATTTTAACTTACTTTGATGACGTTCTTCATATCTGACGGGTCACTGCCATCCGAAGGTAGAGAGGATGAGCTGAGCGATTTCATGTCGACACTTTAAAGCTGGACTTTGTGGCACGTACAGGGCAGCGACAGACTCAAAGACCGCCCGAGAGTGTCGGCGTCTTGATCAGAAGCGATCAGTACGCGGAGTGTGGTAGGAGTTAGGCCTAGAGATCTCCCTTCTCGCTTATCTCATGCAAGGTTTCCTCAGCGGAGAGGTAAGCTAGTGGGGCGATCGATTGAAGTCCCGTCACATTTGAGGGTCAAGAGCCAAGTCCAGAATAAACGATCGTTTAAATATCAAGTCGTTTAAGTCCGCTATGGGACGCACTGAAGAATAAAGACCGGTTTGAGTCTATGCGAGATAATCATAGTAATGCCACGTACAAAACTCTTCTATACAAGAACGGGAGAAACCCGCCCGCGTGAGCAAACAAACCACGCACACTCATTGACAGTGAAGTGTTTCGTGATCACCACGCATTTACGGCGGGGTGGCGACTCTTCAGACATTATAAATGTCAGGTTTAAATACCACAAGTGGTTCTTCAATCTTACTATTTAACGTATCTTGCTAAGTTAATCTACATGCTTTTAATTGTTTCGTCACAAGCACTAGTCAGTTTCCATGCAATAAAAGATAGAGATTATGTTTAGCGAGCGGGATTTTGTGGTAGATTAGCGTGTATGGCTTATAAGGTCAGTGGTGCAAACGGGTTCCGTTGCGTCATGCTCTATTCTGTCTTGCATGAAGGGGGAAGGTCACCTTTTCACAGCTTGGGCGTCTACCTCCCTCACAACATGATTATACCAGGGAGTTGGGAGCACTTTATACCATCTTATGGCGCGGATTACTGTCTCTGTTTTTTTTTAAATCGAAAACGAGCTTTAGATAGAACACGTTAGCCTATGTACAGACCCATTCGGTATTCATTCATGCTGAATGCAGTGACCACCACCCGCGTTCTTCCTACACCCCTAACTTTATTTTGGTAACTAAAACAGCTTAGCTGTAACGTAGTGCACGTAATCACAGCTGAATACCGTGCATTGCTAGCTATACACAGTCAGTGGAAGTGCGAGGCTTTTGTATTAAACAAGTCTAGACTGAGGTATTCCTATCATACCAGTTGTTCTATTCTCCCTTCGTCTGAACGTATCAAACACACCCGAACTTCTTTGAGTACTCAAGCTGCTACATAATGTGTTTAGTTCCCACTGTCGATCCCATCCACGTGATTGTCCCGCTTGCCAACAATCCACGACCAAGCTCTCCCATATGTTGTGTTCTGTATGATTTCATAAATTGCTTTTTTGCTGTTTTTATGAAATATTTTCTTTTTCTTAGAGGTATGTGTGTAAAAAATGATATATGATTAAATGCCCAGGTGAAATAGCGCATATTCTTTTTAGAAAATTTACATTAAACAAATCCCAACATATGGTAGAACATCTCGTACGTGACGGCACAAAATCAGAATCTTATGCAGTCGTTACTTCCTTATCTTTTCACGGATTTTCATCAAATCTTAACGAACATGTTTCTTTCATGTTTCTGCTTTTATTAAAACCAACTTAATTTCAGGGTGTACTATCCCTTTAACAAATCGTAACTTTCTTATCCTCTGACGGATATTCATCAAACCCTTACGAATGTGTTTCTTTCATGCTTCTCCTTTTATTGAAACCAATTTAACTTCAGGATGGACTTTCCCTTTAAGATGCCAATAGGGCAAACATTTTCTGGTCTGTAGCCGGTGCGATGCCGGGCAACGTAGACCATCCCGAGTACTCTGATGAGCGAGCCAGACCAGGGCCCCGTTGCATGAAACTTAACCATTGGTGGTAACTCTGCCATCAATGGTAACTACTATGGTAACATCACTCAACAGCCAATCAAATTCAAGGTTTCCATAGGAGTTGCAATTGGTAGCAAAGTTATCATCAATGGTAAGTTTTATGCAACAGGGCACAGTCCCTGTGCGAACTCAGCAGAAGGCATGACAATGGCCATGATTACAGGTGAATGCCACATGCGTGTCATAATTACAGGTGTGCTATCACATACCTCAAATATATAGTTGTGTATGCACTGTGGAGCACTGTGTTACAGACGAACTCAACTGAGCAGCATGTCACTCTCTACCGAAATAGTGTCGTCATACCCACTGTTATTCAGGTAACATCCCTCAAGTGAGAGTTTCATCTGTCCTGCGTACCTGCCTAAAAATTAGCAAACCGAGAATCGGCCTTTACAGCCATTCCAATGCACATTAACAAACATACGTCATATCAAGAGTGATAGCTGAGAGAGACAGAGACAGAGAGAGACAGAGAGAGAGAGACAGAGAGAGAGAGCGAGAGAGAGGGGAGGGGGGCGGTGACGGAGAGAGAGAGACAGTAAGACTGTCCTTGTGGAACTGACACTGACCTATATCGTCAGGATCCACGTTCTATTTGTTAGTCAGCTCTACATACAAAGCTGTAGCCACCAGGACAACCACCCATTGTCATATTGTGTGCTCGTCTTCTTCAACAGTGAAATTCCGTTCGACATGATTATTTGAGCGAGAAGAGGACACGGTCTGTCGGAGAGATCAACCTATTGTTACTTTCCCTTTCAGACGACATTCTTACGACGACGCGTCTTCTAAATCCTGCTTTCAGAAACCTCCTTGAGGTTAGTAAGACCATCCTTTGTAAGACCTATTATGTCGGGGACTTACTGCGGACGTTTTCTGTTCACGACCACCTACTGGTAAAGAATCATGACATTCTGGTGTTTCTACTGATTTGCAGTTATCGCAAATAAACTATAAAATATCACCGTACGCGGCGCTATCATATTTTCAGCCGAAAGTGGTTGAACTGGACAAAGTTTGAATTTAACACACAGTATGTGTATATCAGATAATCAATTCAGAATTCACAATGCATATTGTGCACCTACACGTGTCAACCCAGAGTTTTTGATGCCAGATGCATCGTGCAATATCATTGACATTGTGATGGCAGTTGCTAGTAGATTGACTGGTAGAATGCCCAATGGGCATTGATATATTAAACATAATCTAATACATACACACACATACACACGCGCGCGCGCACACACACACACTTTTCCCCATTTTTATTGTGATTTCATTCATATAAAATAACATGTATTTTTTTTTTTTTTACAAAGGTGAACATTTTCTTACAAAATACAATTCTAATACAATACAAATTCTAATCAACCTTCATACATACGCAATCTTAAAACAAACAAAAAGTTAACCTTTACATATAATTATGAAATGAATGAAACCAAATTAAACCCCAATAAATTAGCCTACCCCACGCACTTAACCCTCCCCCCCCCCCCGGACACACATACACACATACACACACACACACACACACACACTCACACACACACACACACACACACACACACACACACACACACGTTTATTTGCCCAAAAATGAAAAAATCTCATCACGGTTTCCTAAGGATTATTACAAGAATAATAGCTAATAAAATGTCACGAAACGTGCTTGTAAGAATAACATTCCGCGTATTGATTTTACATGCACATGATCATAATGATAAGGGTTAGCTCAAAGCATTCATGTCATTATGCTGCTTAATCATTACTCTCCAAACTATCATGTAAGTTTTATTTTTCACTCACAAAAACCCCATTACCTTGTTTTGCAAATTAAAATCTCATATTAAAGGAAGATTAAAAACAATGGAATCGGTTTACAACACACATAAAAACCACATGTACAAACGTACATGATATGCTCACACACATCTCCACATAGCCAGACGAGAGAGACAGAGAAAGAAAGAGAAATAGAGAGGGAGAGGGGGTGGGAGGGGGGGGGAATAGGTAAGAGAGATAGGGACAGAAGACAGAGGATGAGAGACAGTAGAGAGAGAGTTACAGACTAACTAAAAAAATATATAGAAACAGTTTACTGGTCAACTATTTATAGCCTTGTACTGTTAGTATGGGTAGCACGTGTTGTCATTATGATAAATACGGCCTTGCGGCTATAGTTGTCTTGATGGTTTGGTTTTATTCATTGTTTCATTGTTAGGTTCTCTCATGTTCCTTATCATGCTTATAAGCATAAAATTATGTGTTATAGCTTGGCACGTAACTTTGTTTGGGGGGGATGCTGTCCTATTTCTCTCCTATACCGGAGGGGTGGCTGGCGTTCCTTTTTCTGGAGGCGTCAAGTTCACGTCAATATCGTCTGTCGGTCACTGCATGGCCAATATTGAAGACCAATTGTCTAGCTTCTCACGTCATCCCCTTTTAAGCCTTACCGTCTCTTTCTTTAGACAATCCGTCATGATTACTTTCCTGCGTTGTTTCTTAATTCCTCGTTTCCTCTTCCTTCTCCTCCTCTGCCCGGCTCTTCTCCTCGAATGTTGCTCTTCACCCGTCTCTCCTCTTCCGCATATCTCCTGCCAAGATCTTCGCTGCTTTACCTTGCGCTTCCCCTTCTCAATTTATTTCGCCGTCCTCTCCATCTCGGTCTTTGTCTTCCTCTCGCGGTGCCTCACCCACGTTCTCCTCTCCTACCTCGTCTTCAACTCCCTCCTCTTCTTTATTGTCGTTTTCATCTTCCTCTTCTTCCTCCTCATCGTTGTTCTCCTTCATCTTCCTCCTCATATTCTTGCTCTCCGTTTCGTCATCCCCCTTTCCTGCCATGAGCCTTTCCCGGATGTCCACTACGTCAGGAAAGACGTCAAAGACGTGACGTGGTCTATCATCCGGGTCTTCCTTGATGCAGACCTGGGACAGATCTTGTAGGCCGCCCTCAGCAATGAACTCTGCAACAAACTTCAAGATGATTCCTACTGAGAAGACACCACTGGCCACAGAAGTCAGACCACCCTGCATAACCTCTGGGGCCACATGGGCGAAGTCGTCATCACCCTGCTTCCTTTGCTCCTTCTGTGATTCCCTATACTCCGCGAAGAAAGGGTGTACCATGGTGCTCACCAGACCAAGGTCGATGATGAAGCCTCGCCATCGACCACGGATGTACTCCATCAGAGCATTGTCGTCCTTGACATCGTTGTGTAGAAGGGTCCGAGTAGGTTATCGCATCAAATAGCTCGTACACCTTTCCGCGTGACCTATCACCGATGAAGCTGGTAACGATGCAATGATCTCCGCCGATCATGACCATGCCGATCATCTCGGGGGAAAAAATGAGACTGGGACAGGAGTTGACAGGCCAAGGCTTCCTTCTCAAACAGCAGGGCGTTTCTCTGTCTGATCCTCTCCAGTTCCTCCCGGGGCATTCCCTCTGGCTTGGTTGGCCTCTTCATGGCTACCGGTTGCTTCCGGCCCTTGAGATGACCGATCATCACCAGTCCGAATCCGACCTTCCCGATCTTATCCAAGAAGAGCTTTCCGTTGGACGCTGTGGTATTGTCGAATGCCATCATGTCCAGGGGGTTGAGCTCCTCTGGCTGCATGGATCCGAGAGCCACGATCGTTGTCCTGTCAACGTTGGCCATCGCCTCATCAAGAAATATGGCTTTGGTCTGCTCCTTGAATCTGCGAAGGGAAAGTATAAAACATGGGATCGGATTAGGGTTGAATGACAAACTTGTAGTAATAACTTTTTTTAAAAATTAATCTCAATGCATTTTAACAGGATAAAGTTCAGTGTGCTTCCGCAAACTGTTTTTCAAAACAGACGAGAAAAAAAATATCAGCTCTAAAACATTGGTGTGAATTGGAAAATGACAGAGATAATATTTTTCCATACAAATGTTTATGTATTGTTAACTAGTTTATTTTACATTCAATTGCAAAATGTTGAAGTAGTTGAAATCCATTGAGATTCAGACCAGTGATCATGGTCATGGCGGCAAAACGGTTATGCTTTGAGTACGGAGTCTATAATCGTTACCACTACAGCATCTTTTACGTTTAACTGAACGTACACATCGACGGGCATTGTATTAGCGTGATATCCCCTTGAAGGGAAAACGATATGATGCAACGAAACTAGATCACAATGTTCGTAATTTCAAAAAGGAAATTATTGTTCTACTTTAAATTAACTTACTGATCAATGTCTCTATTGAGTCTGTCGATCTCCCTGGCCTGCTCTGCATTATTCTCTGTCAGCTCAGAGATGGTCTTATTAAGCTTCTTAGTCTCCTTCGCACCTCTTCCGCCCTCTCCGTCACCTCCTGGGCAATCCTCTCGGCCGCTTCGCTGTGCGCCTTGAGACTGGCGATCGCAGCATTGAGGATGACTTTGTCCATCTGCAAGGAACTGAAGAGAGAGTAGAAAAAAAGAATGAGAATTACCCAGATATGATATACAATATTGACAAATGCTTAGAAAGATCATATGTTGGTTTTCCTAGAGCAATATTTGCTATCGAAAAAATAATTGATATGTTCATAAAGACAATCTGCTCATAAAGATCGCATTTATTGTCTCCCTTGAGTGGTCTTTGAGGTGACGATATTTTCGAGACACACAGTTATTTCATTATCATCTATTACTTGAGGATACAGAATTTGATGAAGGGTGATATTGAATAACCTGTATTGTTAGCTGAGGATTTCAATATAATTTATCGTGTATACTTTGGAAGAATTGTTTAGTTGTTTTAATGTTCACATTGTTTTAATGTTCACTAAAATACTACAACATTTACATATTCAAGAATACAATACTATGCAAACACATTAATCGATATAATGGCCCTGTATTCCAACACACTTATTGATTGTTGTCTTCTGTCTTTGCATCGACCACAACTTTATCATTTGTCTCTGACTCCTGTTTCTCGTCCTATCCACGACAAAAATTCTAATCATAATAATTATGATAATTTCGGTTGCCAAGTTTTACCTAATGATGGCATCCTTTGCAGCCTTGTTCTTAAGAAGTTGATGGCTGACGTCATCCTCCGTCTCGGTCGACTGAATGGTTTGACATTGTTGACAAATATGAAATGTACATTTCTCATTGCATCTTAAATGCATACGTATTGAAATACATCAGACATTATACATTACACTTTCAAGACAACAAAAAGTCAACACTTTCATGACTTTAGTGATCAGTAATTATCTATTCATGTTTTGACTTCAGATACTGTGCTCTGTAAGACGTATGAATGAATTGTTTTTATGCTGAATAAATACCTGTTTCAGGTGAAAGGAAAAAAAAAAGAAGAAAAAAGGCCAACACCTACCTTCACATTGTCTCCCCGGCTAGTCCGGGCTGCGACGTCTGTGAAAGCAGCACGCATCTCATCAGCGGCACGCTGCCCGTGCTGGCCGCCGGGCCCGCCCCGGGATGTAAAAGGGCGTGCTGTGCTTGCTGCGCTGCTGCTGCTGGTGCAAGAGCAACTCAGCAGCTGAAGTAATGGCTGAAATATCCTACATTACTAGAAAAGAAAAGAGACAATACAGAAAAAAAATGCAGTGCTCTTTTGTTGTTTGCAAAACCTTGGTCAGGAGTCTGGAAACTCTGAATCGCGTTCCGATTAGCATACGATTACGAACATTTGACCTAAATATCATAGGTCGTCACGACTCATATTAGATCTATTCAATTGTACATAGTTTAATTTGTAATTTCGACAAGGCTGATGTGTAACGCAGATTTAGACTACGATAAAAAATCAACCGTTTTGATACCTATCTATATAGAGCCTTACAAATACGAAGATGTAAGCATTTTATTTAAATTCTACATTCATATTTTACAATATTTTGAAGCGACTCATAGTCATAGGTTTGCTTCAAATTGATCCATCGATGAGATACATATTTTATGTAATCTTATGTGTCAATGAGAAGAAATAAGTTGTGAATTTATCTCGCAATTAACAATTGTATGTATATCACTGTGGAATTCTCTTCCAAAGAGTTTGAAAACCCTGACGTCAGTGACCACCTTCAAGGGCAACCTGAAGATATACCTGTATAATGCTTTTTGACATACAAGTTCATACCTGTGTTGTATTTTTTCTCTCTTTAATTTGCTTTGAAGCGCCTTGAGCATCTGATTAAGATGGAAAGTGCGCTACATAAATTCTATGTATTATTGTTATTATTGTTATTATTATTATTATTATTATTATTATTATCATTATTATTATCATTATTATTATTATTATTATTAAAACGAAATACAACGTAACTAACTATGAATGAACCTACAACAATGCTCTATAGATATCCCATCGAGAATCTGAAATGGCACTGAATTTTCGCTAAAAAAAAATAGCGAAACTGAGCAAGAACAAGAAGATCCGTCACTACCACTGATCTCCCCACTGGTCACTACCGATACGCCACATTTTTTATAGCCGTGCGTAGCAACATTGTTGAGTTGAGAAACTTTGCACCAATCACTGATCGCCCTGCATTTAAAATTAAGCGCTTCGCGGTGTATATACGTGCATCAAAAGAAATGAAAATACATATTGATGATATCAACCGTGGAAATTTGTATATTTTCCACGAGAGTATTGTTGGCAATGAAATCATCAATGTGTTATTTTTACTTAACTTACCCTTTGCGCAACATAATTTTTTATAAAGTACGACCATATTATTTTGTAGGACTGTCATTATAATTTCAACCTATACACTGAGATGATATATATATATATCATTTAGGAAAGTCTCTCTCTCTCTCTCTCTCTCTCTCTCTCTCTCCCTATCTCTCTCTATCTCTCTCTCCCTCTCTCTCTCTATCTCTCTCTATCTCTCTCTCTCTCTCTATATGTATATATCGTCTCTCTCTCTCTCTCTTTCAATGGGCAAGATTATTGAACGTCTGGATGGGGCTTGGTTCGAAAGATTGCTGGAAGCAAGAAGAAATGTAATGATGAATAAGTACCAAAAAAAAGTGCAGTACCCACCAACCAATGGGTATGACAGGCCTACGCAAAAATAAATTATATTGGATTGTTATGTTACGGATGATAGATCGATCCATACATAAATCTGTAATTTCCATTTCTATTTCTCTCGCCCCCCCCCCCCCACATACATACACACACACACACACACACACACACACACACACACACACACACACACACACGCACACACACACACATTGTTAAGCATGCTCATGTTTTTTTGTTCGCCCGACATACATACAGACCACACATATTCACATACATGTATGCACACACATATCTTTCAGAAGCAGGTGAAACAGAATAAAACACTCACCTGAGACAAAGCTTGCTATTGCACAAATCAGTTTATTTTCCTCCCAGATTAATCAGAGTCCCCATTCACGTGTACAGCAGTGAAACATTGCTTATTCCACATTTCACTGCTTGTTTCATGCAGCACATGGACAATTCACTAACCTGGCTTTAAGCCAATTGGGCAGTTTTAATTTAAACTTTTCAATAAAGGGATCCCAATACAGTGGACGAATCATTCTCAAGTTCTACTCCGGCTGTGGGATGGGACGTATCATAGACACCAGAGGAGAATAATGAATGGACTAGACTTAAAGGGCAAATACTGAATTGGGAAGACAAAAAAACTTTCAAAAGGTGATCGTGAGCAATCTCCTTGACATTGGTCTTAAATTAATGTATTGTCCATCTTAGAACATGGCTGAAAGTTATGTGGCTTCAAATGATCCACACTTGGAGAAATTAGTGATTAAATCATTAATGCTCCAAATGTTTGGGCTGAACAATTTGATGTTTTGTAATGTAATCACCAATTACTCCAAATGTGAATAGTTTGAGGGCTAATAACTTTCAGCAAGGTTCTAAAATAGAAAATACATGATTTAAAGACCATTGGCAAGAAGAATGCTTACAATCACGATCACTTTTTGAAGTTTTTTTTGTCTTCCCATTACAGTATATTCCCTTTAAGAGCAGTAGACGTATTTGCCAGTTTAGATTAAAAATGTCCCAACACCCTTGGAAGCCAGGCGAACTCGTCACAAATAATTCAAGTGATGCCTCACACAATTTATAGATACATGTTGTACCTGACTGATGGCCCGATTATAAAAATGTAGATGTATATTGTTAATGATTGGACTTTACATATAAAACATACATGTATATCACAATGATTTGACCTATAACATAAACATAGATGTATATCGTGACTGACTTGCCATATAGGTAATCGTAGATGGATAGACCCATCTACAAGATGAAAATGAAATGATTGAATGACTTACTATGATGACCTGCCTCCTCTATGTCAATGTTGTCATGACAGTGATGATATTGAGATCATTTCATGAATATGAAGGAGACAGGATAAACACACAAAAAAGCCTGTAACTGTATCAACTTTGATGCTACTTTCATGCATTTGGCAAAGCTGAAAGGTCCAAATTAAAACTTAAATGTTCAAGGCATTTCTGACCCATATATACCACCTGTGTTGTAAGTTCCATATCTGTACTCATGTACTGGATGCGGTGCACAACTTTGGAAGGCATAGTGCCAAGACAGTAAGAGCAATAAGGATAAAACCATTTCCATACATGGTCCAGTAAATGAATGTTTGGTCACAAACACTCTCTGGGCCAGACACAGGGTGTTTGTACTGCGCGTTTAATACACCAATGACCAACTGCATGTGATCCTGTACCAGAGAGTACATACATAAGTTGAATAAGTCCTCTGTCTTCAAGTAGTCTTATGAGAATGCCTATTTTCTTTTAAGGAATGGTGTTTATCAAAACAGGACACCTAGTTGCAATATTATCACCTGGAATAAATACATGTAGATCAGATTTAGAACCACATTTATCTCCCTGTTTTCCACCTACAGCTAATACACCATTGTGTTATATGCTACATCACCAACCTAAAAACGTGGCATGAACAACTCTACAGCTTTCACCGATATACAGAAAATTTCTACATAAAGATACAAAATATATAAATATACATAATATTACATGCTTCATGCACATGCAAAATTCACTGATCTTTGTGCAGTAAACTGCATAAAGCATAATGTGGGTTACATTCAACAAACAATACATGCCAGTTATAAAAATAATGCTGTACGGTACATAACATAAATGGAAGCATGTTTGTTTTCTTTGTTTTTTTTGGAAAGGAGAGGGGCTACATAAATGATGTGTTAATATACCGGAGATCTCATCTAATGATGTAAGATTATACAATTTTTGTTGAACATAAACATGGGTCATCCTGATAAATATCTGGCCTTCTACTGGATGGTAAACTATTTTTATATCTAAACAAATCAAGCAATCAGGTGAAGCTTGTTTTCCTACCCATGCAAAATATAAGCAAAAAGTAACCCTGCCTTTTTTCCAAAAAGTGTACAACAAATTCACAATTTAAACATAATACTTGTTAGATTTTAAACGCATAGACATACATATCTCCTCTTGCCTTAATTTATACTTCTCTTCAAGGGAAATGACAGTGAAATATCATAAAGTGGAATTTAAGACTTATTTTAGGACTTTATTGGTAAGATCAGGGCAATACGGAAGCAAAAATATGTCTTAACAACTTAAACATGATGGACTTCACTTTCCCTGAAAAATATCTACAACATGAAATATTGAAAGGTGATATATCCAGATCTCCTTAATCCCAATTCTGACGTTTCTTTATCTCTCAAACAAATTAAACGCTGTAATGTACAAATTTAATCACAGAAGGCAATCATTATTCCACGACACGCTTGTTTTGGGTCTTGATTCAGTCCATGATTTCACTCAAATACTGCCCCCTATAGTTGCTTCAGGATGAGTGCAGGAAGTTCCTAGAAGTGAGTGCATATAGGCGACATTGGCATCAACACACATTGAGATGCTGTACTATGCGCAGTGCCCAAAGCCGAAGTGCAGATTATTTGTTTATACTCGTTCATTGAAATCAACATAACAAAAATAACAATACATGAAATATATTACATTCACTTACAAATATTAAGTGATACATTATGCATTATACATAATCCACCGAATCGGACACTGAATGGGGGTAACAAATATTAGGTCATTAGACAGGCAAGCTGTGGAGTTATCATTAGCAAATACTGTAGCAAATCTGCACTGACAAAGCCTCCTTCATTAAGAGACCACAGATGGTTGCTTCAAACATCCAAACTTGATTACCCTGACAACTGAATGAACCTGTCATGGCACAGCCATTAAAGGTGATATTCATAGAAAATCCAAAAATATGAAGATATTTATCTACAGAAAGCTTATAAGCCATACAATGAGCTCGGATGACTTTCAAAGAATATATCACTTCCAAAAAAGCGAAATTAGGGTGAAAACAATCACCATATTCTCGGGGACAAATTTGACCTTCTGTCATCCGAAACGGCCTTTAGGTCTGACGTAAGAAACGGGAGGCATTATTGTGCATCGCACATGCCAATCCGCAGCTTCTTTTCCGCCAGAAGCATCATGCATTGTTAATGACACTGTGATGGCAGTTGCTAGTGGATTAACAGGTGTGAAACACAATGCTCATTGTGAGGCATATCCCGGCTGTGACATACACACAAAGCCACTATCCCTTGGGCGATTTCGCTGGTCAGGAGAGAGTCAAATTTGATTTTCATAAAACACGAAAATGAACACTTTCATGGCATGTTAGCTGCATAAATTGCTTAAATGACTCATTCAATTATAAAATAAAACATATTTATTTGATTTCAGTATCACCTTTAAGTGGCACATGCATTGTGATCAGATGGTTTGATTACACCGAGACAGATATGTGCCTCTAGCTCAATGTGTCATCACACCAAGTTTCATAGACACTGTGGTCTACTCGTGTTCCCTTCTAAAATGTCCATTCACTTGAACTCCTTGAAAACCCAAATTCAAAAAGGAGTTGTAGACTTAGCCCACCGTTTAAGCAAATTTTGTGGTATATAAGCAGATAAGTATGCTGAATTTAGCATTTGTACATTTCAAACAGGTCCAATAATCATGATTACTATGATGTAGACCATGGTTTCGTTAAATCAATTTGATTGAAGTGTGGTCATAACCATAGTTACTAGCATGAATGCATACGCAAAATGCTGGCATTCATCATTGGACTTTTTTGAAGTGTACATGCTAAATCAAAAGTACGAATCTAATTATACACCAAAAATTTTGTGTAAACTGTGGTCTAAATCTAAAGGTCTTTTGTAAATTCTGGCCCTCATGTCTAACCTGTCAGTTCAGTCACCTATAATCCACACGAATCACATAGAAAGAGCACATGCATCCTGTTTATGTGTGTAGAATGTGCCTGTTGCATTGGTTCCAATCTAGACGGGGAGATTTACGGCTCCTTCGTGACCATCGCTAACACACCCTTCCTGTCATGGTAACAGTTACCGAGGCAAGCTTCCAGCGTGAGGGCAAAGAGTACGGTAGTATTCATCAAATGAGCATTATTCCACAGCACTATTGGGTTTCAGTCAAATGTAAGTGCTGAGCACAAAAACATTCCCACACATCATAAATGCTGCAGTGTTACTCCAGACGTTATTACACTGAGCATTAATCTCACATGGCAATACATTGTACTTGGTGTATACCAAGTGTTACTTTAGGTGTTTATTGAACAATGGGCATTAGTCTCATATGCTGATACACTGCTCAGGAAATGTGGTGCATGTGAGGTGTTACTTGTGTATTAACACCGGGTGTTAGTCTCAGTCGTTGATGTCTTCACTGATACTGTTACTTTGGGTGTTTGATGAACACCTTGATTGCACCATTGAAGTCCGCTGACACCAGCACCTCCCCTAGGTCAGGGGGTCTTTTCAGAGAGGAGTGCTTCTCCCCCTTACCCCCGGTGTCTCCTTTCACCGACTCCCCTCTCTCCTTCTTGGAGGAGGGGGAAGGTGACCCCCCTCCACCACCCCCTGATACCAGCTGAGAGGGATCCAGCCCTGAGCCACTCTGTATGGCAGCCACGCCCCCCGCCGCTGACCCCTGGCCTAACACCAGCTTGGGGTTTGGAGAGAAGACTACTGATGTCACCACAGCATCATGCACTACAGGGAAGAAGAGAGATAGGCACAATGTGGTAATGTTAATAGGCACAATGTGTTAACCCTTTATGAGCCAGACAGCATGGGGCTCTATGGGATCTGTGTATTACTTGTGAATAAACACAAATATGGTATGCAAAGAGTGAACCTTCTCCGTCATGAGCACTGACAGCCCCATAGGAATAACAACTCAGTTCTTACCCATGGGTCTGAGGATGTTGATGTGGAATTTAACTTCAAGTAACAGGGGTGGTAATTGGGTCTTAGCATTAGAAAATTTGAGCAAAATTACAATTTTCCCAAACCCATCAGGGAAGATATTTAGAAATTGTGGATTTTGGAGCTGATGGAGTAATGGCCAGGCTTCATGACCAATGAAAGCCTTGCACCTTACTTGAGATGCCAACCTCCCCCCCCCCCCCCTCCCGATTGATTACCAGTAGTTGTTCCCCAACCCCTCTCTCTGTTCCTGTATGAACGCCGCAGTACTTACTGTCACCCCCCTCCTCACTCTGATCCTGTCTTACCTCTGATGGACTCCCAGAAGTCATTCCTGTCGCCCCACCTTCTTCCCCTTGTTACCACCTCCCCCCCCCCCCCACCCCTTTCCTTGATCCTGTCTTACGCCTGATTGACTCCCAGAAGTCATTTCTCTACCTCTTCCCCTTCTCCCCTCCCCCTGCCCCCCCCCCTCCTCCAACCCTTTTCCTTGACCCTGTCTTACCCCTGATGGATTCCCAGAAGTCATTTCTCTACCTCTCCCCTTCTCCCCTCCCCCTGCCCCCCCCCCTCCTCCAACCCCTTTCCTTAACCCTGTCTTACCCCTGATGGATTCCCAGAAGTCATTTCTCTACCTCTTCCCCTTCTCCCCTCCCCCCCCCCCCCCCCCTCCTCCAACCCCTTTCCTTGATCCTGTCTTACCCCTGATTGACTCCCAGAAGTCATTCCTGTCCCTCCGGACAGAGGTGAACTTATTGAAATCATAGTGTGTCTTCCAGATATAGAAGGCGTGGTCCTCTGATCCACACGCGATATACCGGTGGTTGTGGCTGCAAGGACGGAGATGGTCGATGGTCAATAATCATACAATATCATAGGAACGGTGGAGTTACTCTTGATTCTTCAGGTTTTGGTCTTGGGTCATTTTGCCTTTGTTTTATCCACACAAGCCACTGATTGGTAGGCATTAACTTTTCTTGCAGCGGACCTCCCTGGTAGCCCAAGGAATCGCCCTGTCTAGGTTTGGTGTAGAAACATGTATCATTTTGGGAATTGCAATGTTTGTTTGTTTGTTTATTTTTTTTTTTTGTGGGGGGGGGGGGGGGGGGACTCACATTCTGATTGCAAACTTTGACTTGTACCAGAACTAGTGGAGATGTCAACCTAATTCCCCACAAATTGTTTTTCAAGGAGTCAACCAAAAAGAAATTCCAATAAAAATTGTACTTTGCGGCAAAACACCTACATCTGATGGTAACTGCAATGGCAAGTACTTCATCTGTCACAGCTGATTGGCTGTTCCCATGACAGTTGAAATTTATATTAGTTACAATAAAGTCTACACACTTTTTTAAATAGAATTCATTCAATTCCATTCAAATAATATTGTTTTATTTTTGTTTTTCAATAGTTTTTATTATGTTTTATACACACACACACACATACACATACACACACACACATATGCATACAGACAGACACACACACACACACATACACACAGACACACACACACATACACACAGACACACAGACACACACACACACACATACACACATACACACACACACACACACACACACACACACAGTATGACAGGGCTTGTGCTGTGTGTCTGACTCACCTGAAGGAGGCCTTGATCTGACTGCTGATGTTGGTGCAGCCTTTATATTTACAGGCAAGAGAGAGGTCACGCAGGTCATATAGCCTGATACGGGAATCATTAGACGTCACCAGGATCTGAAAGCAAAGAGAGCATATTTCTTAAGTTTTACGGATGCTCTTTGTTGGTTTAAATTTAATAGAAAGGTTTTATTAAAATCAAACATCACAGCCCAAAGATTGTGTGTGGTTCAATGTACAATTGGGACGTGTACTAGGTGTAAAAAAATGTTTTGACACTTTTAAAAGATAATGAAAAGTGTGTTGCAACTCCAATCAACCTGAAATGCCACATCATGAAGTCAAAGGATGTCACTTTTTTGTAGCAGATTATTATTCTTGTAATATGGCATATCTCTTTAGATTTATTTGACAAATTTTGAAATGAATGAATGAAGCTTCTTCACTGACCTTGTCCTGACTGGGGAGAGGCTCGATGGCTGTGATCTTCCTTCCTTTGGCATTCCTCCCTCTGGTGGATCGCACATGGATCTGGGTGTAGTACTTCAGATGCTGGGGGCAGAGGGAGGACAGACGTAGAATGTAAGTGCATCTTTCTATTCCTTGTTTTCAATATGAAATTGACATATTTTGTGGGCGAAACTATGCTGAATGTAGCGGTCGTCATTTCACCCCCCTCTACCTACCCCCTTTTCTTTTTGATTACCTCTAACATTTTTACCAAAAATTCTTTTCTTGCAAACAATCAAAGTCACATATTAAAAAAATCACACCCATCATCAAGGAACACTGTCTACAAAGACCACCTGTCTGTTACAGCCTTTCAAAATGAATCCCTTCAGAACAGATTGCACATACTTCTACTTGTTTATAAAGACCTCCAATCCATACAGACCTCTTCTGTTTCTCTAGAGGTGGTCTTTCTAGAGGTGTTTGACTGAAATTAGCCTTAAGTAACTGCTTTTTTAACAGGCTTCCCAGCATTTCAAGAAAACAAAACTCCCTGATTTTTCCCTGATGAATTCTAAAATTTCCACAATAATTATTCAAACTCATTTCCAGTTTCATATGTTTTCTATTTCTGACCGACTAATTTTTATGCCGATCAAAATTCCTTGATTTGAGGCAATTTCATCAAATTCCCTGACTGGATAAAGAGGAAATATGTTCCCCTAATTTCTCTGATTTCCCTGATGGGCTGGGAACCCTGTTATAGACAGGTTTGACTGAAATTAGCCTGATGTTAATTGCTCTTTTAACCATCTCAGCACCATGGGTAGATAAAATGTGAAATAGGTCCATAGGGTTTTACTAGTAGAGTACTTAATACGTTAAGAGGGAAGTGATGAAACGTGTACCTCAGTGTCGTAGAAGATGCACCTTCCATCGTAGGTGCCCACCACCGAGAAGCGACCGTTCTGGATGAAGTTAGCTGCAGTGATGAGCTTGGTTGGACCGTCCACCTCGTTCCACAAGGCCACTTTCTTGTCGGGGATGTTCCACAGACGCAGCTTGCCGTCCAGAGACCCGCTCAGGAAGTAGCGGTCATCCTAGCGGTCAAGAGAAAAGGCATGTGAAATAAAAAACTACTGTGGTGACCGAGAGAGGGCTGTGAGATTGTTGGTGTGTTGGAATAGCATTATGCAATTCTCTTGGTAGGGGGTGATGGGGGTGGTCAATGGGGGGGGGGGGGGGATGGGCTTGACTTGAGTCCATACGGGGTAAGACATGATCAGGGAGAGGAGTGAGGGGGGGGGGGGTAAACACCATGTGTCAGGTCCAGATTTGTGAGCTACTGCATCAACCATTAAAAAATTATCAGTCACACTTAATTATGAAAAAAAGAAAAAAAATCAATCTTATCATTAGCTTTCTTTAAGCCACATGGTCCATAGTTGTGCACAGGGCATCCAGCATATATCTGACAAAAAGTGGCATTTTAATTGTTTAGGGCCATGTTGCATAATGAGGTTCCCAATTATTGTAACTTACCTTCAATGGTAACTACCATGGCAACAGGTGCAATGATGAGAGCTCATTATCTGTTGCCATGGTAATTACCATTGATGGGAAGTTACAAAAATTAAAAGTGTGCACGTAACATGGCCCTGGTGATCACTGTGCCCCTTGGTGAAAGAGAAGAGATTATCACTACTCACCCTGGGGTGGAAGGCGATGGCGGTGACAAAGTCGATGTGCTGGAAGCAACACAGACACTCACTGCGGGAGATGTGCCACAGACGAACCATCTTGTCCATGGACGACGACAGGATAAAGTAGTTCTACAGCAAATGGACAAAAATTTGACTTTATATTCACAAAGAAAATATTTCATCTAAAAGATTGATATCATTTGTGACCAGTCATTATTTAAAATTATGTGTTAACTGACATCAATCAATCTCTGGACTGTAAAACATAAATATGGTCATTTAAAATGGTCATCTCACTGCGGGAGATGTGCCACAGACGAACCATCTTGTCCATGGACGACGACAGGATAAAGTAGTTCTACACCAAATGGACACAAATCAGACTTTATATTCACAAAGAAAATATTTCATCTAAAAGATTGAAATCATTTGTGACCAGTCATTACTTAAAGTTATGTGCAAACTGACATGAATCGATTTTTGGACTGCAATGCATGATTGTTCTTTAATAGTAAAACATAAATATGGTGATTTCAACTGGTCATGTACTTGTTTTTCAACTTTAATCTTGAACAGTTAAAGGCATGTATAATTTTCTTTCATCGTATTAAACATCTTTCACTCTTTGCTATTTATGGACATATATTTCCAGTATTGATTCGTCATGATATGTATGAATGTATGCACATATATGTAGCGGGTATATATCTGCGGGTAGCAAGGATATAAGATTACCGTCCGCTCACTGACCATTCAACTGTGACTGGTCAGTGCTAGACATCTCTGACCAATGACCTTTGCCCAGGAATTAGTGACCTTTGACCCCTACACCACTGACCTTTGACCATGAGATGTCCAGGAGGTCAGCTGTATGTCCTGTGTAGGTAAAGAACGGAGCTTTGGCAAACACTGCCTCCCGATCCTCTTCCATGTCTTCCATGGACTCATCCTTCTCCCCTCCTCTCTCCTCCTCCTCCTTCTTCTTACTCCTTGAGATGGCTCCTTCCATCTTCTGGACCTCCTTGCGGAGCTGCTCCTGCTCCTCCTCCAGCTCCTCGGGCTGGCGGTCCCGCTCCAGGCTGGAGCTGGAGCTGTCTGAGTTGGACTGGGCCTGGGACTTAGAGCCACGAGACTCGTTGTTGTAGCGCTGCCGCATGTCGTCAAAGTACTTGTAGAAGTCCTTGAGCACCCACACCCTCAGCAGGTGGTCCTGCCCTCCTGTCGCCTGGTGGAGGAGCAAAGAATAGGGATAGGGGTAATGGTTAGGATAGGATCAAGCCCCAAAAGGAACTCTGGAAATATTACTGCTATTGTAAAAAATCATGGGAAATGGCAAGTGACCCTTTGAGAGGAATCATTAACTGCTGGATTTTGGCTTAGTTTCCGATGAGTCATAAAAAAACCTAGCAGTTCTTGTAAACTAGAGCCCATATCCTGTAATATGCACAAATCGCAGCTTGTTGCAAACGGCTCATCGCTGAACAATACACTGTGCTTTACAATATGGTGTATGAATATAGACCACGGTTGCTACGATATGGGGTGTTTCAAAGGTAAACAGGAAATAACTTTTTTTAATTTTCCTGAAAAGTTACCTGATTGAGATAAGATACATGTTATCATAAGGTTATTATTTTGATTCCTGCTGAGTTTCCTGACTTTTGCAAATGAGCTACCTTGTCTTTACTACTGCTGTCACAACTCATAATACAATAACCGCTGCTTTTACTATTACTGTTTCTTCTATCACTACATCTACTTTTACTGCTTCTAATAGTAGTAGTACTACTACACATGTACTTCTACTAGTTCTTATTAACAATACCACTGTTATGTTTGAGGCCCATAATCATTTGAGTGACAGTAAATCCGGTTTTGAGTATTTAATCCAGATGTCGTCCTGGTACCTTTAGGGGACTACCATCCTTGGTGGTATAAATATTAAAGTGTTAAGATAGAAACACAACAACCACCACTACCACTCACCAGCAGCCTGCCGCAGTGAGAGAACCTCATGGTCCAGATAGCTCCAGTGTGTTCTCCACTCAGGTCCTGACAGTTGATCAGCTGGTCAAAGTCATAGCTGCCCTTGTGGCTCGAAGCTGCCTTGAACTGTACATAGAGGTCAAAGGTTAAAGGTTACAGTTTGAAGTCATAGCTGCCCTTGTGGCTCGATGCTGCCTTGAACTAAACACAGAGTCAAAGGTTAAAGTTTACAGGTCAAATCATAGCTGCCTTGAACTGCATACAGGTCAAAGATTAAATATTACAGGTCAAAGTAATAGCTGCCCTTGTGGCTCGAAGCTGCCTTGAACTATATATAGAGGTTAAAGGCCAAATGCTAGTTTGAAGCCATAGCTGCCCTTGTGGCTGAAAGCTGCCTTTAACTGTACATAGATGTCAAAGGTCAAAGGTTAAATTTTGAAGTCACAGCTGCCCTTGTGGCTTGATGCAGACTTTAACTATACATAGAGGTCAAAGGTTAAAGGTTACAGGTTAAAGTCAAAGCTGCCTCTATGCTTCCATGTTGCCTTGAACTACAAGTATGCATTGAGGTCAAAGGTTAAATATTACAGGTCAAAGTCATAGCTGCCTTGGAGGATTGTTATTGCCTTGAACTATATACAAAGAGAAAACAAGTTAAAGGTACAAGTCAAAGTCATTTTAAAATGTGTTTTCTGCTTTTTAAATGTGCTTATTCACATCATAGAAACTAAACCAATTTGACTGCCACACGGATGATACATGTGCCTCTGCATTTATCTTCGCTTCATCTGGCTTAAATTGATAATCTTCTATGTCCAGACAAAGCTTCATTAAGACTGGACCATTAAATTCATACTTTTATTGCAAAAGTTCATTTACCTTTGCCCTCTTAGGAATATGACCTTTGACCATGAATCAAATTGACTCAAACCTTACACAGTTTATTGATCTCATCATCATACACAGGTGCTCAGTTTAGAGCTAATCCATTGGACGGTTCTCAAGATATTGCTGAATTGGATTGGGGACGGAAAAACAGCTCTAAGATAAAGAGCCTCTAGTCACTTAGTGGTGAGGCATATCAAGGATGTTTAAGCACATGGATATCCATCAGCCGTTTAATTAATGCAGATTCATTGTACTCTCCTTCTAGTCACAAAAGAACCCTTCACAAAGATTTTCTCTTTGATCTCGATGTTCAATGCCGCCGATTCTCTGGATGAGTTTTTGCCTGCATTTGACGTATAAACAAAATCGGATGCGCAGAAGAATTTGGGGAAATATCCTCACCCCATATGCTTGTGACATGTAATACCTACAACACATCAAGTTGTAGTATAAAAGTCTCAATTTCACAATGTTCCGCATCATTCCTGCTTACAAAATTGCATGAAACGTTACTTTCAGATATTTTCCTTTCGGACAAGTAACATGAAAAACGCGGCCAACCGCGCCCAAGCTAGTATTTCCATCTCAAAAAGTATCAAATTTTGCATTCGCTCGTCCTTTTTAACTACGTAAGAAGCACTTAGTGACAAAATTAAAAGTTCAGCAGCGAAAGCTGAAATGTATGCATGTACAGGAATGCGTATGACCTATTATAAAATCCAGGTGAACGTGACGCAATCGCGCATGCATCATATTGTTGAGAGCAGCTGCTAGTCACGAATATTAAGTGGCGGCATTAAACCTTGTTCAAAGTGATGTATATCCATGTGCTTAAACATCCTTGGGCATATCAAAGTTGGCTTTGAATGTCACTCTCTACAATCTGAGTTGAGTCTGATGCCTGTAGGCTGGAGTGGCGGCTGCCCTACCTTACAATAGCGAGCATCAGGAATGGATTCCTCCTCGCTGATCTCCTGCTCGTCATGCTTGAACGCCTCGTCCGCAGCCGTCTTCAGCTTGTGCACCGTCTTCCCCAGGAACTTCTTCAGCTTCTTCCTGCAGGGTGGAATGGGAGAAAGGGGGTCAAAGATCAAACAGCTACCCTGTACACAAGTCTGGTGTTCCACCACGATGTGCGTAAGTTACTCACGACTTCACACGCATGACTGGTGACCTATTCTTGGCTGCCGAATGATCAGATTCTCAAAGATTTTGATTCTCATTAGCTGAAGTTGAAATCTGATCTTTGTAGATTAAAATTCATGTTGTTATCAAGCTTTCGAATACAAAGTTAATAATGTGTCAAATTTGATTAGGATTGTAGGAAATTCACTCCCACGATGTTAGCACAAGAACAGGTCACCAGTCAGATTTGACCATTTACATTATACTGGTTGGCAGCTCTGAGAGTTATGTATGACACATAAGGAGTAAGGATTCTCTACTTACTTCTTCTCTTTGATTTGCTGAGAGACTTCGGCTGCACCTGTCTCCTTCTCCCCATCACTCCCAGCTTCTTTGTCCAGGCTGGAATTGCTGCAAAGATAATATCAAATCCCTCCCAGTCAATATCTCTATAATATTAAAATCAGACGGAATATATATGTATGAGTATTTGATATTTCACTCCCTCCCAGCCAATATCTCTAAAATATTCAAATCAGACTGAACATACATGTTTGTGTGTCTGATATTTCACCTCCTTTCAGTCAATATCTTTATAATATTCACCTCAGATGGAGTACACATGTTTGTGCACCTGATATTTCACCTCCTAGCAATCAATATCTCTATATTATTCAGGTTAGTCTAGTATTGATTACTGATTGGTTGAATGCGGTCATGTGACAGCATAACAAATTTGTAGGTTGCCTGCTGAAGTTATTTTAAGAGTTAAGAAAATGCTGATACCGGTGTTGGTTCCCATGATAATATTTTGCACACAAGTGAACGGGAGGAAAGCATTGGTATCTAATAGATATAAAAAAAAGTGTAATTGGTTCTATATATCAACACACATCATCAAATATTTTGTTGTATCCCAAATCTGCCCTACTCTGACAAAAGGAAGCAACTCATAAAAGAGACTTTTCTTGTAAAAGAGCAAAATGTGTCTGTCACTTGAATTGACACCAGTGCAACACCACATGTCAGATTGAATAACTTGCAGCAAGATGAATATTTCTTGTCCAGATTTTGCCTGTATGTAGGGAATGCTGGGTACAAGCTAAGAATACTGATAACCCAGATTTGAGTGATTTGTCACTTGCTTCCTTTTGTCAGAGAAGGGCAGAAATATATACATGTTTATGTACCTGACATATTCTGAGGTGATACGCATGATGTGGAGGGACAGAGGGTTGATGCACTTGGGTAGTCTCTCCTCAGCCAGCAGGAGGGGCACCGTCTCCCCTGTGTCAAGGTTCTTCACCAGCACCTGAGACAGAATCTCCTGCAATCAGATGAGGGCGACAAACACAGTTCAGGAAACATTTCTTAATACATGCCAACTCCCAAAGCAGAAAGATAGAATGTGGATAGGATATGGATATGGACAAATGAAGCTGTGAATCACTTTGAGAAGATGACGGGGCCACTTATCATGTCCCTAGGACGGATCACTATTGATGGTGATGATAGGTGAAATTCCATTCCATCACAGCCTTACATACTCTGTTCTGTGTATGCAGCCACACAACCCCATTACAGCCCCACATATTCTCTTCCCTGTGCTCACCTCCTCAGTAAGCTCCTCTCCTGTCATGGACTGGCCCTGCATGAGGTTGTAGTACATGAGCAGCTTCTCTGTTTCGGGAGTGTTCCCACGGCTGGGCTTCTCTGGCTGACTAGGAGAGGTCGTAGGGACGCGCACGGCACCCTGCTTGTCCTCCTTGGGGATGGACTCAGGGAGTCTTGAACCATAGACCTTCAGGTCAGCACGGGACTCCCCCTTGATGCTTTGTGTGTCCTGAAAACAACAACAACATATGAAACAGGTAAAACAGACTTGGGCCTTGTCATGTAAGGAATTTCCACTGATAAAAAAGTGACTAGTTATTGCTATCAATTGTAACCTTGCACATTAGAGATGCGCAATCGATTCAGATCAATCTTTATGAGATGGGGGATTAGGCCACGTTGCATGAAGATTCTCAATTACTTTATTCATGGTTTAAGCTTGCTGGCCACCTTTAAATAAGAGACTTTGCTGATTTGATGATCGTGCGGCCAACTCGGGTGAATATAAATGATTAAATACATGTACTTGCTGCGCATGATGTTGTATACATGTAACGGGTATAACTGTTAGTCCCCTATACCAGGCAGGGAAAAAATCAATTCAAAATTTTCAGGGGCTACTTTATTAGCACATTGGCCAATTTGGCTACAATTCTAGATTGTGTCTATGGGAAGTTTGGGGGGCTCTTTTAACATTTTCCAGGGCTCCTAAAAGCATTTCAGGGGCGAAATCGCCCTGAGCCCCCGCATATTTTTTTCCCTGATAACAGGGTGTACTGATCCCGTTGACCTACCCTGTGTAGGATGATGTACTCCCCTCCATGCACAGCGCTTGCCAGGTCCAGCGAGTGCTCCAACTCCCTGGTGATGCTCTCTATGGTGGTGGTAGGGGTCAGCAGGCCACTCAGCGGCCGGGTCTGGCCCTCTGGGGGCAAGCCAAGGGGCTGGTCTTCACCCCCCGCCAAGGATCCCTCCTCAGATGGCTGCCGGAACAAGCATAAATCTCTTTTTTAAATTTTTCCTTATATTTTACTCATTTATTCATTTTTTTAATAGAGCAACTTCTTCAGTGCTAAAAGGTACTATTCTTTCAGGAGGACCTGTATATTAAGAAACATAAAGCATGCAAAACATTGGAATATATACAAATAAAACATTATATACAACACACTGGAATATATACACATAAAACATTATATACAACACATTGGAATATATATACACATAAAACATTATAAACAACACACTGGAATATATACACATAAAACATTATATACAACACATTGGAATATATACACATAAAACCTTATAAACAACACATTGGAGTATATGTACATAAAACATTATATACAACATATCATCAAAATGTATGTCTACATAAATATAAGATGAATCCGATGACTTACTCTGTTACTAATAACAAGGGCCATGTTGCATATTGCTTTCCAATTTTCCCTATCACATATAGCCGATATAAAGCGATATCACCTTGCAATACCGATATCTGAACATATAATTTAGGAAGGATGAAAAGAAAACTTATTTCTGACACTTAAAAAACAGCTCTGCACTATCTTGCTCAAAGGATTTTTTACATTGCATTATATTGATATTACTGTATAGTGATATTTTCCTTTTAATGCTGTACTCTTATATTTCATACTACAGCATTAATCTCTTTTTGTGATATTCTGAAAGAGAAGGTAAGTTTTGACTTAGGTTTGGACTTAAGTTCTACATACCTCCCTGAGGGATACAGAGTAAGCTGAGCTGGTCTGGCTCTCCAAACTATCTTGCCTCGCGATCTCCACCGTCTTCTTCTTTTTCTTTCTCCTTGGTGGTGCCACGGGTGGCGGCATGTCCTCCAGCGGTGCCTTGGGCCCACCATCAGAGGACGGTACTGCACCCGTGGTGGTGGTGGTGGAGGTGGGGGAACCCCCTGAAAGGGGTAGCTCAGAGGGTCGCTCCTTCGTGCTTGCGATGACGTCTGGCTCCACATTGCGATTGGCCAGGCCCGGTTCCCTGGACAGCTGCCCCTGCTGCTGCTTGTGGTCTAGGTGCCCATGACCTCGGTCCCCGGGGCCAAGTCCTCCTGGTTGGCTGAGGGCAGCATGCTGCGGACTGGCCTCAGACCCAGAGGAGCTGGGCTCAGCCTCACCCGGCCCTCTCTGGTCTGTCTGCCCTGCACTGCTGGCTACAGCTCCATCCCCTTTCTAAAACACACAATCAAATATAATGAAGTATATTAGTGAATGGTGTAGTATAATTTCAATTTCGAGAGGAAATTTTAGGCATACACCCAGTAGTAGCAAAGTTAGCCTGCTTCTTCCTGTAAATGAATAAAAAACAAGACAGAAAATAATCTTGGAACCAAAAGGGATTTGAACCTGCAATCTACTGCTTACCGAACTGTGACTTGCACGCTCAAGTTCACGGCTCAAGACACGATAGCATGGAAACAAATACTTAAGAGTCTCATTTAATCCGACTCATTAATAGCCATGAATATTTAACTGTAAGGACCATTCAGCTACTGGGTGTATGCCTAAAGTTTCTTTCAAAAAATAATTATAAAAAATAATGTTTATTTCACTTAATAAAACCACATTGCCCCCATCTTCAACTCATGCAATATGATTCTAGTTCATGGAATATATCATTCCACCTTTAAGGCCATCTCAATAAGTTGGCATTTTAGAAAGAAAGTCTAAATAGGATGACTTACTTCCATGTGCGTTACCCTGTCCAAGGTGTGAGAAACTCAAACTGAAATGTGATGTGAGTAGCAGTAAGCCACCAGCTGTGTAAATCTTCCACTTGTCTTCTCCCTATTTACACAATTACTCAGAACTTGCATCAATTTTTATGACATGTCTGACTCTGCCTTGTTCCAAATATCAACATAATATTACACATTTGTCCACAAATAAAGAGTTCCTTTCTAAAGGATTCTAAATTCATGTCAAAAACTTGAGAGCAAAACATGTTTCTTAATGTATAGGCAACTATGGAACACTATTAAAGATCAGAATGTGAAAAATATTGGTCCTACTGGTCAAACTAATCTTAAATTCTTAATCTTCCGAAAGCCTTAATGATGCTCAATGGACTCATACTGATAACTCAATTTCAAAAGGAAAATAGAATAATCACTTTATGGAAATTAGCTCTTTATATATTCATCTCTATTGGTCAGCCTGAAGGAGAAAAGGCAAAGATATTATTTTCCCCTTTATTTGATAAATTCATTCAAAAGATTAGTGGACACATTTTACCTCATTCATAAAGAGGCAATATTTTATAACTTTGTGATTCATTGTTGTTGTCGATGCCGCTAAGCATCAAGGGAAATGCAAAGTGCATTGAACTCTGACCTCAGTGGGCTCTCCAGCCTCATTTCTTCTCATCTGTTCCAGACGCTTCCTTCTCCTGATCGCCTCTTGGCGGCGCTCTTCGGCCTCCTAAACACAAGTACCAAGAAAAATGGTTGATACAATTCATTTCATTTCATTTCATTTCATTTATTTAACCATTATAAAAATGAAACAACAAAAATACAAAATATTTACAAACATAAAATAATGGTATGGACCCCTTGAAAGCAAATCTGCTTATGGGCGGGGCCCTTAACAAAACACAATACATGCATAGTGATAAACAATAAACATTTATAGGAAATCAAAGATAAATTAATTTGCATAATCACACACAACACGCACACTCATTCATGCGACAAAACGAGAGGGGAAGAGGAGAAGAGAGAAAAGACCAGGGGAAGAAAGAAAAACAACGAGGTAAAGAGGTACATTGTAAGGGAACTATTGAACAATAGATGACATGTTTTTGAATACAGATTGTTTGAGAAGAAGTTTAAACCGTGTGATGGTTGAACTAGATTTTATATTATTATCAAGAGAATTCCATTCTTGCACACCAATAAAGCGGATTGAGTGGGAAACCAAATTCTGTATGAGCCTTCCCATATATCTTCCATAATTACAGGGCTGTTTTGACCATCTCCTCTCTTAATCAGTTTACTTCATGGAATCCTATGGTGCAGAATTACCAGGGATTTGACTCTTTACAACACAGATTAAAATGATGTACTGCTTACATTTACCTGTCACTTTACTGGTCTAAGGTAAGGACTCAAGACTAGGGCTATACCTTATATTAACCTCATCAAATTTGTATGTAAAGTCATTCAGCTTTTTTCTTTATTATACTCAAAGTTATAATATCCTCAGTACAAATTTTGATGAGAAATTATACAGCTGTTTTCCCTAAATGTTCATTAAAACTTACTTATAAGATATACATCAAGCTTGTCATACAGTATCATGATGTGTTGTGCTTTTGCTACAAAATGTTCAAGTTACACAGATCCAAATGAATTTAACAATACTTGCTAAGAAAAGTAATGTGTGTAGGTTTTATTTGTATGCTATGTACTAAGACAGGTTACAGAAACATCAAAAACATGAATTGCACTGATTTTTTTTTACAAACATCAAGTGAAGTTTACAAGTACCTCCTCTTCTTTTCGCCTTTCTTCCTCGTCTAATCTCCTCTTCTCCTCTGCTTCCTTCTCTTTCTGTATTCTTTCTAGTTCTTCCCGGATCCGCTAGAATCAAGAAAAATATGACAATAGACACTTCCAATCATGATGACTAACTAGCCTACTGCCAGGAAGAAAGACATTTGATCATATCAAATGGACCATCTGGATATGAGAGATATACATTACATCAGAGAAATAAGCACAATAAATAAAAAAACATGTCACATTTTCCTTCCCTTGTAACTTATTTAATGTTCTTTAAACAAAGTGCAATGCCCTCTGAATAAATAATCAAATATAAGTACTGTACAAGGCGTTCTATGGAGATTTTCATTCACCGTGTGAAAATAAAACACATGATGTCCAGTCTCAACTACAAGTTCACAATACATAAACATTCATAAGTAACTCCTGGGGGTGTTTGCACAAAGCTGTTTTGCAAGCTCATAGCTTACGAGCGGATTGGTGAAACACGCCCCTAGACTGCCATCTTTAGAGCTTATAAAGAAGAAGGTCCTCATTTCTTGTTTATAGGGCTAGAGTTATAGCTGATGTGCCAGTACTTTCGCATCCCA
Source organism: Arbacia lixula (assembly GCA_963669155.1). NCBI lineage: Eukaryota > Metazoa > Echinodermata > Echinoidea > Arbacioida > Arbaciidae > Arbacia > Arbacia lixula. The sequence goes on along the minus strand of OZ022590.1, from coordinate 862,593 downwards.
TATGCAATGGGAACACAGCAATTCTTACAATTAAACTGTGCAAATCAGACCTAGGGTTAGGGTTAGAGTTAGGTTTAGAATTAGGTTTAGGGTTAGTTTCAGGTCCAGGGTTCATACAATTTGTGGGATACAAAAGTGCATTAGTCTCGATGTGCCCCCATCATACACACCTGTTGTTCCCTCTCTTCCTCCTCCTTCTTCTTCTCCTCCAGCTCCTTGATCTTCTGCTGCAAGATGGCATCCTCTCTCTGCCTCTTCTCCTCGGCATTCCTCTTCTCCTTCTCAAGATTCCGCAGCTCATCTTCATACTGGTTGCTGGCAGATTGCCTGTTCCCTCGCTCCCTCGCTGCTTTCCTGAAGGTCAGAACATCACAGAAGGTATTGACTCCACTATTAACACATTGTGTTATCTATCTTTCTAAAATGTAGAATGCATTTTGGTGACATGCTTATATGTGTACATGTAAAACTGGTCTATGTGTTCAAAAATATATGGGGACCCAGGGCGAGCCCCCTCACTCAAAAAATGTTAGTTTTGAACCAAGATAAATGTAAGCTTGTTGTTTATTTTCTGGTGGAGAAAAGTAAACTAAACGGCATCTAGCTCCGCAAATGATATACATGCAATCTGTCCTGATTATATTCTTAGAATGAAAATGAAATATAGGCTACAGTTACCCCTGCTGAAGAAAATATAAAGTATAATTGTCTCTTAAAATTATGTTTAAGTTTTACTGTTCTAGCCTTTTAATTACAACTACGACGTACAATACCAACAGCATTCATAAGTGTTCATTATTGCATTTTACCAACCCAGAAGTTCATTGTCCCACATGCACTGAAATCAAACACTTTAACAAGATGAAGACCATCGTCATCGACCTGCTAGTCACAGCAATTTGCTGTTCCCTTAATAGTTGAACACATATTCCATAGTGCTGGTAATCCACAGCATTGGCCTAGCAAGCATAAACTAACTATCGCAGCAATTCTCTTCAAGTTCAAGTTAAAGACCAATAACCGTCAGTGACAGTGTCAGTGACTCGGCGTCAGCAGAGCTACCAAGTCTCACACATTCTGTGTGAGACTCACGCATTCAGGTTCCATCTCACGATCTCATGCATGACACCCATATTTCTCACGCATCGGGACCCGATAGAAAAAACATGAAAAAAAAGTAGCATTATTTGCTATAGACTCGCACTGGCCGCCTTCGCATGAGCCGACTTTGAATTCAGTGGCCGTCTACTGGCCCGGCAAGCAAGACGAATCGAGAGTGCAGTGCAGCATGTACATGTACCAGCATGAATCGCGCGCGCATCGCATGGTTTTGTACGTATGGCGATGGATCGTACATACTACGTCCATACCGTGATGAAACCATAGCTTGAGTATGGTGCTGAAGCCTGGAATCCCCACACTTCTACAATGGCTGCAAGCCTGGAAAAAGAGAAGAAGACCGCTGCTCGCTTTGTCACCCCCGACTACAGGAAATCCACTTCAGCCTCTAGATTGAATGTGCTGTGACAGTAGGTGATGGTGCAGACAATTTACTTGGGATTCTATTTACAATAAAAATTGTGAAGTGCAAGTAAAATCATGCTCCCACGGTTTACAGCATCATGGAACCTACAGGACGACAGGAAGGGCAGCCTCCTGGAAGACAGCAACCAATGGGGCTGGGACCAGTGGGGATGGGGATGGGACAGCTGCACACAGCTGCACACACGTCGCCTCCTTGCACAAAGCACCATGCTCTATCAAATACACCATCAACTTGTTAATATTCAGCTTCCTCACTTCATAACCCACATCGACAAGTTGTGTACAACAGATAGCGGAGCATGGTCGCTAACGGTCGTGTACATTTCTGCTTATTACATGACGTCATCCAGCCACTGCCGAGAGCCAATTTATGAATGAAAATATAGTAAGCATGCGCAGTGCAAGCCTTCTATGTCCCCACACAGTATTCCACCAAAACAAGTGTGAAATTCTCTATCATCTCGTACCAAAATCGACTTAGAATTTCACTTTCCTATATTTTATATGAATTTTAAAAGGTATTCTCAGAGGATCTATTTTCTCACCGACACCGCACAGGTAAGCGAATTTCGATTGCTTCTTGCTTTTCCGTCAAAATCGTACGAATTAGCGTCACCCCCGCATCGTGTTTGTTGGAGTTTGTAGAGTCTATCGCAACGTGCACAAAGTCAATTGGCTTCCGGGTATTAGGAGCGTCACGTAATATGCATGAAATTGCAGAGTTTCAATAATTTTTGATCGATACCGGAGCGATCCGATCATGAACCAAGACCATTTCCTGCGTACACAATGTGACCGGATATCGTTATCGCTATCGATACTTCCACACGCAGTCCGAAGGCAACCACGTGGTCATGACGTAATCTGCGCGATTGCCCAATCAGCGGTCTCCGAATCACTGTGCGCAGACGATCTATCCATTGTACACAGTCAATGGACAACAGTTCGTTGTGTAACCCAAGCTCCATACATCAGTAGAAGGGATCATAAACTCAAACTTTCTGTACCTGAAGCAACGATTGATTCACAAATTCTCATATTATCCCCGAACTATTCGCATCTGGAACCATCTACCAGCTACAGCAGTTACTGCCCCATTGGTTGCTGTCTTCCAGGAGGCTGCCCTTTCTGTTATCAGAGGGTTAGAACCTCCTGTAGGTTCCATGATGCCGTAAACCGTGGGAGCACAATTTTACTTGCACTTCACAATTTTTATTGTAAATAAAATCCCAATAAAATTGTCTGCACAAGCATCACCTACTGTCACAGCACATCCAATCCCAGTTTAGCTTGGAAGAGCTGCATAAGGGATTACTTCTTCAAGATTCAAACCCATCACGACACACGCGCACGCTGTGATGCGGAGTCATGAAAATCTCACGCATAAAATTTGTTTGATTGAACTTGGCATCCTGCGAGGTCTGTCACGTCAATCAGCTGCCCAATTCCTACTTAGCCGGCTGATGAACAAGAAAAAAAAAATCATACTATACCATTTCAATTTAACGAGTTGCATAAATGTTCATGTCTTCCCTGTGTTTTGTAACATTTTGTTGTGCTTTGACTGTTGTCTGTCTGACTTAACTTGAACAATAATGCACCACCATATTATTCAATGCATGGGACCGAGAACGCGACCTGTTTACCTGGCTGGGCTAGAAGAAACCTCTTCTGGAGCATCATAGAACTCTTCTGAATCACTCTCGGAGCTCATTGTGACAACGAAATACGAAGTTCTTATCAAATACACAAATAAATTGTTCTTGTCTGTCACAATGGAGACATTTTAACAGCTGGAAACACCCCCAATTGATGACGCTGACTGATTACACCCAGATGCAGTTGTTTTTGTTATTTTTTGTTAAAAGTTTTTTGTCAATAAACGTTGAGGGCAGCAACACAGTTTGGCGTGTTCTTTTTCGGTACCGTTCTTTCCCCCCTAGTCCTCGTCTTCCTCCTCGATCCTCTTTCTAAAAAAAAGATATAGGCCAACATTTATCTTCGTATCGCAGATACAAGCTCTCAGAGTGTGCACAATCATGGTTATGAGTCACGTCGTTGCCGCCCCCCCCCACCCCCCCCCCCCCCCCCCCATTGCGACGGTTTATCAATTTAGCCTCCCGGGAGAATCGTGCTCATTGTCAAAAATTAATTTAGTAACTCCTTCAGTTAGTGATAATATTATGGAAGGATTTGAACCTTCTCTCTTTTAACCCGGCTATGCTCGACTCAGCGAAAGATCGAGTTATGTGCTCTTAATCAGGTTTTTCTTTTTTTTTTAAACCAATACAAACAGAATTATCTGGTAACAGCTTCTCAGCATTTTGCTTGTTCAGTTATGTTACTTTGCTCAATACTTTTGCAAGCAGAAGAAATATCAGCAAACCAGCCCCAAACCTCCTCAAAATCTAGCGATCGCTAAAATTTCGCCTAAAGCCATTTTTATTATTTTTATTATTATTTTATTTATTTTTTTTTTTTTTTTTGGGGGGGGGGGGGAGGGAGGGAAATTCTGATGCAGTATCATATTCCATGTTACATGGCTTTCACATAATTTTTTTTTTTTTTTTTTGGGGGGGGGGGGAGGTGGGGGGGGGGGCTGCAAAAGGGACACCCTCTCTTTGATATCCACACATATGTTGGAGTATGCATATCATACGCAAGTTCCTCTCCTTCCTAACATCTCCCTGGTGACTTCTTTATTTTCTCTCTAGTCCTTTAAAAGTATTATTCGTGGTCATGTAATGCTAGCATGTACACCATATACCTTTTCATTTTCATAATAATGAATGAGAGATATGATCTTGGAGGGAACACACACACACACACACACACACACACACATATGTTTGTGAACCAAGAGTAATTTATTTATACACAGATTTTGGCCAAATCGGTTTCAATAGGTAACAAAATGGCGCACATGCTTCCACAACAAAGCAACACGCGCCATGTTGCTTACCTATTGAAACCGAATTGGGCTTAATCTGTGTATAGACGACTATGTACGACACCAAAGCCATCTATATACAGAGTTTGGCCAACTCGGTTTCGTTCGGTTACAACATGGCACCATGCAGGGATAGGAATTAAGGAGGGACAACTCGAGCATAATATATTCAAACATCTGTATGGATACTATAAGCGTGCTAATGAATGTCAAAAGCATTCTACAATCACTACAATGCTTTGATGTCCCATGCGCGCCACCGACATTTAGCTGTAGTTCGCTTGGAAAGCAATATCTTTAATTCCCTATTTTGTTTCTCAAAGCTGTGTTTCTCATCACATTATTTTGCAATTTTCGAGAAAGTTAAGGACAACGCTGATATCTCTTTTCCTCACAAAAGTATTGATGCAATCCAACATAACTGGAGAAGCGAAATAAGACTCTACATTTCTTTTGTTCTCAGCTCTGAGAAACCGTTGCTACGCTATCCTGTTCATTATTGTTAAACACCTGAAAAGCACATGCTGAGACCACATAATTTTTCGGCGGTGGCACGCATGGGTTCAGAGAAATAAATGTGGTGCCCCCACAGAGTATTGCCCCCCCCCCCCTATTTTTTGGTTATAACACTCCCATAACATGTACACTGTAGGATAGTCCAGTGAATGGTCCCTCCAGTCCATTGTTTGCATACCCCTTTCGTGAGAATGAGCTCACCCGACCACAAGAAGAGAGAAAGACCCCACATCAAGAACTGGGATACTGTGCGTGGCTCCTCACTCTGTTTTGCCACTTATCCAAGGTATCACCAGTTTCTTCATTCTCTCTTCCTTCAATTAGGTAAGCTGCATTTCATTATTTTGAATCCATTTGATTTAATGACAATAACTGGAGGCATTATTTGTATCATTGCTGCTGTGTAGTTAATTAATTCCACATATATGAGTTCTCATAAAGATGTTTTGTGAGAATTAGGGAAGTAATTTAAGAGTGTTATATGTAGACTGGATATAATAATTGAGTGTGCGCTTTCGACATATTAATGATGTATTTTGCTAATTACTGAGAGGAAGAAAGTCCTTTTGAGAATTTAGACATCTCACAATGTAATGTACGGTTGAGAATAACTTTAATCCGGATTTGCGTATGGTAACATTGGAAATATGATTGTTCGTAAGATGTTATATTGTTTATGCATGATTGACTTGTGTTACCAATTGAACGTTCCATGAGGAGGAATGATAGAAATAAGTTGCCATTAGATAATTGAAGGTGCGCTCATACATTAATGTGATTGGAGAATAGAGAGCAAAGCTGAACACACCCAGCACAGTTCAACAATAGCACATATATGAGAGTTCAGTGATAGGGAGTTGGAACACACCCAAAAGTTACCCACTCCTCACTGGTAGGATACACAACATCCAACTTTGGGGCTGGGTTAGGAATTCTTATCTCAGTCTGTTTATAGTTCTGATAACCACAATGGAGAGTGCCTAAATGGTGTGAAATTGCTGAATGGACTGAGATAAGGTGCGCCTGGGCAGAAGAGGAGGAAATTAGGACTGAAGGGGTAAATGCAAAGAGAGGAGTTGGGGTGTGACAAAAGCCAGACCTCACAGAGTGGTTTTGAGTTGCAAGAATGCTGGAGTCAAGTAGGACAAAGAAAGTCCCAGTATTAGTAAGACAGAAAGTGGTTTGAAGAATGTACTGTTTCACTGCTCTCTCTCTCTCCCTCTCTCTCTCTCCTTTCTCTCCCCACTCCCCTCCCTATATCTATACAGTGTACTCTCTCTCTCTTTCTCTTCCCACTCCTCTCCCTATAGCTATCCTCTCTCTCTCTCTCTCTCTCTCTCTCTCTCTCTCTCTCTCTCTCCCTCTCTCTTTCTCTGCCTGTTCTCCTTTACTCTTTCCTTCCTAATCTTGTATTGTGAAGAGATACAGCACGCACATGCGTATATGTTGATTATTATTTGATATTGGTTAGAGTATGCTAGATGAGATATATAATCTTTATTATGTGGTACAGAAGCTCTGAATGTATAAAGTATTCAAGCATGGAAGTACATGTGCACTACAGAAGTAGCATAATAGGCAGGGAGCGGTTGCCAAGGTGACAGCCCGCTGGCCACTGTACTCTCCTCAACTAGTGTTGATAGATTTATGATGCTTGCAGTAACACATTCTAGGACTTGAAGGGAGATGCTTTTGTTACTATACATGTACAAATCCTGGCTCAGTGATTTAGCTGAGATAGGTAAACAGGGCAAAGCGGTGTAGATCAATGCGCAGATATTTTATATGCACTATAACACTTTGAAGAGTTTATTGAATGAATATGAATAACTGTGTTTAAGACAAGAAACTTCTTGTTATGTCAGTTAATGAAGGCTGAGAGTAAAATTACATTTTAAGGGTCTAGTATGCATCAATGACCCTCAGTCTTAGAGCGTAAAGAGAAAGAAGTCATTTGGAAATAAGTATAAGCATAAGGAGGATTATGTTAACATCCTTGTACTGTACATGTTTGACGGTTATTCTAAAGACGCTAAGAGAGATGAATTACTTTAGAAATTGGCAAAAGTAATGGATTGTATAAAGAATCTGTATATTGCTTTAACAGTGATATTGATGTGATTACATCAGGAGTTTATTGAGTGTAGTATGGCTCATTGATTAATGACTATGAAATATGAAAGGTTTATTTAGTCAGTATACAAGGTTGTAGTTAATATGTCTGATAAGTAGTATTTAAGCTAGTTATTCTCATTATTAGAAAGAGGGTTATTGCACTTGTGAGTTATCAAGAAATGGAGAGGTTAGTCTAGATATAAAATAATAAGAGGTATTACAGGAAGATATATAAGGGCAGTAAAGAGATTATGTACTAGGATAAATGGTCAGTAAGTTCTAACATGATCTTGGTGTACAGGTTGAGTAATGGATCGATATTAACTGTAGTTGAATTAATAATAAGTTAATTGATAAAAGATATAGTAAGAATGGTATTGACGGGTTATCTTACTCTTATACATAATAGTCTAGAATAGAATGAGTACTTAAGGACATTTGAGTATATGAAATGCGCCATAATGGATTATGAGACAAGATGTAATGCATCGAGTATAGAGGTACAAGGATAATTATTGTTTTGCTTATGTTTTAATATTATACAATGCATGTTAGTTAGTATAATAAAATGACTCTGTTTTGCCACTTATCCAAGGTATCACCAGTTTCTTCATTCTCTCTTCCTTCAATTAGGATTTGCCCCCCTACCCCGGGCGGGCGCTACAATTTGGCGACCCTGCCAGGACGGCCATCATCTAGAAGATCGAAGATTGATGTGCTGTCCTGAACCATGACCGGACTGCGTGAACCCCAGCAGAAGAGGTGCTACGACCAGCAGATGTCAATCTGAGATACCGCTCCTTTCTAGTCCCTGAACGATTAACCGGACACTTAAAAGATGGAGGCAGAGAACGGAGGAACGATGCCGGCAGGAAAAGAGGAAGACACTGCGAGTAAAGATACACACCGGTATGACTCCGTACTCCGCAAAGAGTTCAAAATCAAGGGACAGATTGGAGAGGTGGGCCAGAGAGATAAGCTGACCTTCTCAAGTCTGATACATCAGATAGACCGTGGGGTGCAGAAAGGCTATGATGACGAAGAAATTGTAGATGCGATCATAAGCGCCATGGCTCCTGGCCTGACCTTGAGGTCCTACTTGGAGGCAAAGCCGGATCTGAACCTTCCAGTATTGCGACGGTTGCTGCGTAGCCACTACAGGGAAAAAGAAGCCACTGAGCTTTATCATGACCTAACAGCTGCAGTGCAGCAGCCGAAGGAGAGCTCCCAAGACTTCCTCCTGCGGATGCTGGCCCTGCGCCAGAAGATTCTGTTTGCGTCAAAGGAGGCAGAGGCAGCTTTTAACTACGATGCTACCTTGGTGCAGGGTATGTTTTTGCATTCCCTCCTGACAGGGCTCCTTAGCGACGCTGTTAGGAGTGACCTGAAACCCCTGCTCCAGGATATCAAGACTAGTGATGAAACCCTGTTGGAGCGGATAAACGTAGCATCTAACAACGAGAATGAGAGGAACCTAAAACAAGGCACCGCTAGGAGGGTGAGGGTCAACGAGGTGACCACCACCCCGGCTAAAGACGGAGCGAAGAAGGGAAAACAAGAAAGAGAAGAAAAAGGTGCCCACCCTACATCTACCCCGGCAGCCACGATAGACCTGAAGGAAATGGCAGAAAGCATCCGCACCATAGTACGGGCAGAGCTGGCAGCGGTCGCTCGAGAGTCATCCGCTGGAAACCCACCACCGATGGTCACCCAGGCCTATCGCAGGCCCCGACGCCCTGACTGGGGGTGCAATGACTGCCGTATGAGAGGGTGTGGAGACAGCTGCCAACACTGTTTCCGATGTGGAAGCAGTGACCACTTCCTGAGGGGCTGCCGCAACCGCCAGGCTACGTTGGGAAACGGACGAGGGGCATCCGCGAGGGACGACGGGCCCCAAAATCACAGTCCCGGACAGCAATACCACCAACAACAACAGTAAGCTCAATGTCATCCCATAACCCGCCCAGATCATCCAGTAAAGCCGCAAGAGCTTCAAAGTTAGTAGGAAGTAGGTGTACGGTAAGCTGCTACTTGAATGGAGTGAAGACAGACGCGTTGTGGGATACAGGAGCACAAGTCACCATCATCTCAGACAAATGGAAACGTGACTTTTTACCGGATATGACCCTTAGACCAATCCAGGAACTGCTTGATGGAGAGTTGACACTGAAAGCAGCGAACGGTGTGACCATACCTTTCCTTGGCTGGTTAGACCTGAGTTTCACCCTCAATGGAGATGACGACGTCATTGAAGTGCCAACCCTCGTCACCCCAGATCCACTGGAAACACCCATCATTGGATTCAACGTGATTGCAGAAGTCACGAAACACCGCACATCTGATGATGGGGATGCCAAGCTCACCCAGGCGATGTTGACCTCCCTGAAAGCCCAACCCAACGATATTTCTGGCCTCATTGCACTCCTACGTCAGGAGCAGAATGATGAGATTGGAGTCGTCAGAAGTGGACGGAAGGCAATCACTATTTCAAGTATGAAGACGGTAGGAGTGGTCTGCCGTGTGCATCCTGGCCAGTTGCAGCATCCTGTTGATGTTCTTTTCCAACCAGATGACACAGATGAGACGGAAGGTCTTGGAATAGAAGAAAGCCTAGTACGACTTCAACGAGGGTCAAGCAGTAGAGTCACCATCCCCATAGCCAACAAGACGAAGCATGACATAGTCATCCCTGGTCGGCACGTGCTAGGTGTACTACACCAGATACAATCCATTGTGTCAAGTGCACACCAAGGTGAAGCTGAGCTCCCACCCAAGACAAAAGAAAGAGATCCCAACCAGGACGCTGATGACGAAATCATCTCAGCCATAGACCTATCAGGACTAACCCCCGCACAACAAGCGCAGGTGAGAGATATGTTACGGGAAGAACGAGACGCCTTTGCGCAAGATGGATCCGACATTGGACGCATCGATGATCTCCAGATGAAGATCCAGCTTAAAGACGACAAGCCCGTTAACCGAACATACATGTCCATCCCTAGACCCCTCTATGCAGAGGTGAAGACATATTTGATGGACCTGATCGACAAGGGATGGGTGTCAAAGTCATCATCACCATATTCGTCACCCATCGTTTGTGTGCGAAAGAAAGATGGCACCCTAAGGCTCTGCATCGACTATAGGGAGCTAAACAAGAAGACGATCGATGACAGACAACCTATCCCCAGAATCCAGGATGTGCTTGATGGCTTAGGGGGAAGCTGCTGGTTTACGACACTGGATCAAGGCAAGGCCTATCACCAGGGATTCATGGATGAAGACAGCAAACACCTCACCGCCTTTGTCACACCCTGGGGCCTGTACCAGTGGCAACGCATCCCTTTTGGCCTCAAGAACGCTCCAGCTGTCTACCAGAGGTATATGGAGGGTTGCCTTGAGGGACTGGCCCACGATTTCTGTGTCGTATACTTGGACGACATCCTGGTGTACAGCAAGACGTTCAAAGAACACGTCGACCACATCCGACAGGTACTTCGGAGGATGAAACAGCATGGCATCAAACTGAAGCCCAGCAAGTGCAAGCTGTTTCAGCGAGAGGCAAAGTACTTGGGCCGGATTGTAACACCAGAGGGACATGCTCCAGACCCCAAAGACACAGAGGCCTTGAAAACGCTGAGGGAGAAACGGCCTAGGACTGTGGGAGAAGTTAGACAGCTGCTGGGACTTGTAGGTTACTTTCGAAAGTACATCCCAAGTTTCTCCTCGAGAGCCAAACCTCTCTACCAACTTCTGAAAGGACCCAGTACCCCTAACAACAAACCCAAGACAAGTACAGGAAGAAAGAACCACACAGTCCCATCAAGCACCCCTGTGAAATGGGAGGAACACCATCAAGATGCCCTGAACAGTCTGCTCGACACCCTCTCCTCACCACAGGTAATGGCATACCCTGACTTTGAGGAGCCATTCTGCCTGTACACTGATGCATCACAAGATGGACTAGGGGCAGTGCTGACTCAGATGAAGGGGGGTGAAAACAAGGTCATAGGATTCGGATCGCGTACGCTGACACCCGCAGAACGAAATTACCATCTTCACTCTGGTAAATTAGAGTTCCTGGCTTTGAAATGGGCCATCACAGACCATTTCAGGGACTACCTCGCATACGCCAAACACTTCACGGTGTTTACCGACAATAACCCACTGACCTACATACTGACGACTGCAAAACTAAACGCGACGGGACAGCGGTGGGTAGCGGAGTTAGCAGACTTCAACTTCAGCATCCGTTATCTTCCAGGGAGAACAAACTCTGTCGCCGACACCCTCTCCAGGATCCCTACTGATTTACAGCAATATCAGCGTGACTGTACAGAATGGGTGGAGTTACAAGCAGTGGCAGCCATGCAAGCAGCGGTGCTATGTCAGGACCCACCATTTAGTACCTGTGTGAGCGCTCTGACTGCCGACTCCGACACCACCGCAGAAGAGAATGAAATGATCTCCAGTCCCCTCCACCAGTGGTCACCCGAGGACATAAAGAAGGCCCAAGATGACGATGAAATTATCTCCACAGTGAAGCGAAAGAAGGCCCTTGGGATTTTTCCATCGCGTGGAGAACGCCAGGCGTACAGCAACGACACAAAGTGCTTATTACACGAGTGGAACAAACTGAGGGTGGACCAGAATGGAGTCTTGTACCGGGATACGCAGAACCGCTCACAGCTAGTTCTCCCAACTCAGTTTCAGGACTTCGTTCTAAAACAACTGCATGATGAGATGGGCCACCAGGGGGCAGAGAGAGTGACAGATCTCGCAAGAGATAGGTTTTACTGGCCACATATGCAGAGAGACATTGAGAGGTATACAACGTCTACGTGCCACTGTCTAAAACATAGGAAGCCGACCAGAAAGACCACTGCGCCCCTCGTACCCATCATCACAAGCCAACCATTTGAACTGGTGTCCCTGGATTTTCTGCACCTGGAACAGAGTGTAGGCGGTCAGGAGTACATACTAGTCATAATGGACCACTACACCAGGTTCACCCAGGCGTATGCTACATCAAATAAGTCAGCCAAAACAGCAGCAGACCGCTTGTTTAACGATTTCATCCTTCGGTTTGGATTCCCCCAAAGAATCCACCATGACCAAGGACGGGAGTTCGAAAATAAGCTGTTCGAACGTCTATGCCAGCACAGCCAGATCGCCCGATCACATACAACCCCTTACCACCCCGAGGGCAATGGTAAAGTCGAGCGGTTCAACCGAACGATTTTGGGTATGCTGAGGACGCTAACATCAACGGAGAGGGCACGGTGGAAGGACCATCTACAGAAAGTAGTGCATGCGTACAATTGTACGAGGCATGCTGCTACGGGTTTTTCTCCCTTCTTCCTGCTCTTCGGTCGTTCACCCAGACTACCCATCGATTTGGCATTCAACCTGAAAACCTCTGAGGATGGAGCGCCGGCCGTAAACCACCAGGAGTACTCGAAGAGATGGCGCGAGAAGATGCAGCAGGCGTACCAGCTAGCATCCAAGAACATGGACACCACCGCTGGCAGGAAAAAGGGGGCGTATGACCGGAAAGTCCATGGGGTAACACTACAGCCAGGAGATAGAGTACTCGTGCGTAATCTTGCACCGCCGTCAGGACCAGGGAAACTGCACCCGTACTGGGAGGATAACATCTACAAGGTGATGAGGCAGAGCAATGACTCTATCCCTGTATATGTAGTGGCCCCAGAGAGTGGAAAAGGGCGGACAAGGATTCTCCACAGGAACCATTTGATGCCATGTGGTTCCTTGCCAGTGAGCGCGGAGGCCGACGTTAAGAAGAAACCACACAGGAAGAGAACCAGCCCGAGGCTGAACACACAAGGACGGCACTATCTTGATCTTGACGGTGACGCATCAAGTTCTGGTGAGGAAGGGTACTACTACACAGCCCACACTAGAAATGGTTACGTAAATGCTGGACGTCACGATCATGCTGAGGGAAGACAAGATGAAGACAGTGTTTCTATCAGTATAGAACCAGAAGATGCCCCAATGATCATCCCTGAACCCGGTAATGCGAATCAACGTGCGCCTACTCCACCTGCCCATGCTGAGAGAGAAAGAGCTCAGGAGGTAGATGTACCTCAATTCCACACAAAGGAGGATGTTCCAAGAAGAAGCACGAGACAGAGGAGAGCGCCCAACACATTCTCATATGACAGTTTTGGTCACCCTTCAGTACACCCGGGTGCACACACATTCAACGTTTCCATGGTGACGAACGACCAGATCTATCCCACTCGGCCAAATCCAAACACCGCGGTGCTGCCCCATGGATACCACCTGCCTCTGCCGCCACTTCGCCAACCTTCCACACCACATCTGTACACTCCAACCCAACATCCACAACCATCCTACTACCCACCACCACTCCAACCACCGCCGTTCTACCCACTTCAAACTCCGCCAAACTTACCCTTTGCCATTGGCTCACACCCCGAAAATGAGACGCAAAACCAGCAACTACCACTCCAACGCGCGATGACGCATGATGACACCAAGCACTTTATGCCCAGGATGACGCCACCGTTCGCGCAGATCCCGATGCGGACGCAGCTACCAGTTTGAAGAAGCGTTTTAGTCTATGCTAAGTCGCGGTGTTTTATAGCGGAGTGTTTTATTCAATGTTGGAATGAAATGAATGCGATATGTTATTATCATTTTTGAAGAATATTAGCGTCTACGGATAGATAATTGAAGACCACAGCAGTGATAGCATTTTTAGCATATCGAATGAATTACATGATTAGCGGAGCTGATAAAAATCGTTCTATTATTGTGCGGATATACAACGAAGCGAGACCCACCGAGGCGCGCAACGTCGATAGGGACGGTGGAAAACGAGCTTGAGCGATCGCACATGGTTCACAAGGAGCATCATCTTAAAGCTAAATAATGTTAAAGTGAAATAGCGTAGAAGTGAAATAGCGTTGAAGCGAAATAGAGATCAACATTGCATTGGTGTTCCAGAGCATTTAAAGAAATAGCGTTATGAGGGACATCCAATTGGCAACCACGTTTGACATTGATGGTTTTGAGTTTGAGAGACTTTCAGAAAAAAAAAGTTAGATTGGAAGAAACAGCAATGAGAACATTGACGCGACAGAGACTCCGTGAATTGATTTTTTTTCCTTCATAATTTGCATATTATATGTTGTTGTTTCGTACGAAAGTTTTTAATTTATCTTTTTGTGATTTGTGGAATACATTATGCGGCAAATTTATGTATAAGATGCAAATTGGGTGGAAATGTCTAGCAGACATTTGTTTTTGGAGGGGAAGGTGTGGTGCCCCCACAGAGTATTGCCCCCCCCCCCTATTTTTTGGTTATAACACTCCCATAACATGTACACTGTAGGATAGTCCAGTGAATGGTCCCTCCAGTCCATTGTTTGCATACCCCTTTCGTGAGAATGAGCTCACCCGACCACAAGAAGAGAGAAAGACCCCACATCAAGAACTGGGATACTGTGCGTGGCTCCTCACTCTGTTTTGCCACTTATCCAAGGTATCACCAGTTTCTTCATTCTCTCTTCCTTCAATTAGGTAAGCTGCATTTCATTATTTTGAATCCATTTGATTTAATGACAATAACTGGAGGCATTATTTGTATCATTGCTGCTGTGTAGTTAATTAATTCCACATATATGAGTTCTCATAAAGATGTTTTGTGAGAATTAGGGAAGTAATTTAAGAGTGTTATATGTAGACTGGATATAATAATTGAGTGTGCGCTTTCGACATATTAATGATGTATTTTGCTAATTACTGAGAGGAAGAAAGTCCTTTTGAGAATTTAGACATCTCACAATGTAATGTACGGTTGAGAATAACTTTAATCCGGATTTGCGTATGGTAACATTGGAAATATGATTGTTCGTAAGATGTTATATTGTTTATGCATGATTGACTTGTGTTACCAATTGAACGTTCCATGAGGAGGAATGATAGAAATAAGTTGCCATTAGATAATTGAAGGTGCGCTCATACATTAATGTGATTGGAGAATAGAGAGCAAAGCTGAACACACCCAGCACAGTTCAACAATAGCACATATATGAGAGTTCAGTGATAGGGAGTTGGAACACACCCAAAAGTTACCCACTCCTCACTGGTAGGATACACAACATCCAACTTTGGGGCTGGGTTAGGAATTCTTATCTCAGTCTGTTTATAGTTCTGATAACCACAATGGAGAGTGCCTAAATGGTGTGAAATTGCTGAATGGACTGAGATAAGGTGCGCCTGGGCAGAAGAGGAGGAAATTAGGACTGAAGGGGTAAATGCAAAGAGAGGAGTTGGGGTGTGACAAAAGCCAGACCTCACAGAGTGGTTTTGAGTTGCAAGAATGCTGGAGTCAAGTAGGACAAAGAAAGTCCCAGTATTAGTAAGACAGAAAGTGGTTTGAAGAATGTACTGTTTCACTGCTCTCTCTCTCTCCCTCTCTCTCTCTCCTTTCTCTCCCCACTCCCCTCCCTATATCTATACAGTGTACTCTCTCTCTCTTTCTCTTCCCACTCCTCTCCCTATAGCTATCCTCTCTCTCTCTCTCTCTCTCTCTCTCTCTCTCTCTCTCTCTCTCCCTCTCTCTTTCTCTGCCTGTTCTCCTTTACTCTTTCCTTCCTAATCTTGTATTGTGAAGAGATACAGCACGCACATGCGTATATGTTGATTATTATTTGATATTGGTTAGAGTATGCTAGATGAGATATATAATCTTTATTATGTGGTACAGAAGCTCTGAATGTATAAAGTATTCAAGCATGGAAGTACATGTGCACTACAGAAGTAGCATAATAGGCAGGGAGCGGTTGCCAAGGTGACAGCCCGCTGGCCACTGTACTCTCCTCAACTAGTGTTGATAGATTTATGATGCTTGCAGTAACACATTCTAGGACTTGAAGGGAGATGCTTTTGTTACTATACATGTACAAATCCTGGCTCAGTGATTTAGCTGAGATAGGTAAACAGGGCAAAGCGGTGTAGATCAATGCGCAGATATTTTATATGCACTATAACACTTTGAAGAGTTTATTGAATGAATATGAATAACTGTGTTTAAGACAAGAAACTTCTTGTTATGTCAGTTAATGAAGGCTGAGAGTAAAATTACATTTTAAGGGTCTAGTATGCATCAATGACCCTCAGTCTTAGAGCGTAAAGAGAAAGAAGTCATTTGGAAATAAGTATAAGCATAAGGAGGATTATGTTAACATCCTTGTACTGTACATGTTTGACGGTTATTCTAAAGACGCTAAGAGAGATGAATTACTTTAGAAATTGGCAAAAGTAATGGATTGTATAAAGAATCTGTATATTGCTTTAACAGTGATATTGATGTGATTACATCAGGAGTTTATTGAGTGTAGTATGGCTCATTGATTAATGACTATGAAATATGAAAGGTTTATTTAGTCAGTATACAAGGTTGTAGTTAATATGTCTGATAAGTAGTATTTAAGCTAGTTATTCTCATTATTAGAAAGAGGGTTATTGCACTTGTGAGTTATCAAGAAATGGAGAGGTTAGTCTAGATATAAAATAATAAGAGGTATTACAGGAAGATATATAAGGGCAGTAAAGAGATTATGTACTAGGATAAATGGTCAGTAAGTTCTAACATGATCTTGGTGTACAGGTTGAGTAATGGATCGATATTAACTGTAGTTGAATTAATAATAAGTTAATTGATAAAAGATATAGTAAGAATGGTATTGACGGGTTATCTTACTCTTATACATAATAGTCTAGAATAGAATGAGTACTTAAGGACATTTGAGTATATGAAATGCGCCATAATGGATTATGAGACAAGATGTAATGCATCGAGTATAGAGGTACAAGGATAATTATTGTTTTGCTTATGTTTTAATATTATACAATGCATGTTAGTTAGTATAATAAAATGACTCTGTTTTGCCACTTATCCAAGGTATCACCAGTTTCTTCATTCTCTCTTCCTTCAATTAGGATTTGCCCCCCTACCCCGGGCGGGCGCTACAATAAATTGTAGCGCCCGCCCGGGGTAGGGGGGCAAATCCTAATTGAAGGAAGAGAGAATGAAGAAACTGGTGATACCTTGGATAAGTGGCAAAACAGAGTGAGGAGCCACGCACAGTATCCCAGTTCTTGATGTGGGGTCTTTCTCTCTTCTTGTGGTCGGGTGAGCTCATTCTCACGAAAGGGGTATGCAAACAATGGACTGGAGGGACCATTCACTGGACTATCCTACAGTGTACATGTTATGGGAGTGTTATAACCAAAAAATAGGGGGGGGGGGGCAATACTCTGTGGGGGCACCACATAAAGTTGTTTCATATCCTTCCATAACACATCCCTGATGGCACATATTCTTTTGTTATTCGCTTTCCCAACAAAGCAACACGCGCCATGTTGTGGCGTATTGAATCCGAGTTGGCGAAACTCGCTGGCTCTGTACGAAACATAATTATTAACAGCGCCACCTAATATTGAGCATCTAATTAAGATGGAATGTGCGCTATATAAAGTCTACGTATTATTATTATTATTGTTATTATTATCATTTTTACTATTATTATTATTATTATTATTATTATTATTATTATTATTATTATTATTATTATTATTATTATTCTACAGTCATAATGGTTGCCCTGTCAATACTCTCTCCTTTCCCCTTTTCATGTTCATGCTTTCTTCATGCAACGGCATGTTTCATGAATTATTTGATGTAAAATAGTAAAAGTTTAGTTTGTATCAATCAGATGTAAATGTAAAATTATGTTCTATATGATTATGTTAACATGCAGAATATGTTATATGCTGATTTTGTTATTGTTTGTAAAAAGCAATGGAGAAAATACAATTGAAAACAAAGGGAAAACACATTCTATATAATCATTTTAACATGTAGATTATTTCATGTGCGGATTATTTTATCGATTTGTTATTTTGTGATTGTTTAAAACAGCTATGCGGAAAATAAATACAATTGAACAAAGACAGCTCGTGGTTCCCATACAATCAGTTTATCGCATTACTGACGCCTTCAAAACTAAAATATAAACTAAATTTGTTGCATTTGTCCCCGTTGTCAGATCTCCGTGACCAGTGACCAGGTCAGGGCATTGACCCTTTGTGTGACAGACAAACTGTTATTTAATAGAGTACCGAAGTGTGACGTCACTGATTTTGAGCAGATTGTCAAGACAACTGGTTCTAAACTATGCGGGTACAGGAAGCAGCGGTGATCAGAGCGGGTACTCTAGTTGAGAGTGCCCAACACTAGCCCGCTATATAGGCAATACATGTATCATACCGGCAAACGTACCTCTCACTGGAGTGACTTTTGTTTAGAGCCAGTTGTCCAGACAACTTGCTCAAATAACGACACCACTTCGGTACTCTATGGAATTGTGTGTATATAGTAGTTGTGACGTAATCCGCTAGTGGTGCGCTCGGGGTCAACATGTGAACAAGGACATCTTTCCGACTAGATTATGCATACAAAATAACAGGGGTCACAAATGAGATGTTACACGGGGCTTCAATAATAGCCTCACCTCGTTACAGGTTATTGGACGGCGAGAGGTAATAAAGACCTTCACGTACTTACACAATGCTGCCCGTATATACAGGGCCACAGAGCTAATGTATGATAGTATCATTACCAATAGATACGACATGGTTACATTATTAAAGAATCCATCTCATTTGATTGGTTGGAACATATAGTGTTCAAAGCACCTACTATAAAGGGATTATATGCACCGTGTCCCAGGGCATATTATTACTATTGGCTGCTCCGAGTGACACGGTGATCGCAACACCTGTATAATCCCATGACAAACTTTGGGATTACAGTATGTTTTAGGAATTACATCGTTAACACTTTGTTTGTAAAAGCTAAAATGCTGATCTATTGTATGTAAATATGTGTATTGATAGTGAAATAATCCAAAGATGGTATGTTAAAAGTTACACTTTAGAACAGTTTACATTACATCAAATATTTTCACAATCGATTACTGAATATTTTGAGAATACGGCATACTAAACATGACTTCTCCACGGCAAAACTCTCACTCTCTTTTCACGATGATTTTGAAGTGCATGCCCCGCGCAGGTTTGTTCCAAAAAAGTGCTCATACAAAGTGCGTTTTGCAAATGGCGGTCAAGCCATTCTTGCTCCCAAACTCAATAATTCCTCACTCAAATCACACAGAGATATAACCACACAGGCTGCTTGCCACTAGTGTAGGTAAATCAATGAAATGAGAGGTACAATCCATTGTAAACTCTTGGCACACCACATGTATTTTATTCCCAAGTAACTCACCCAAGTCCTTCAAGGTGTAATTTTGTCTGACACACACACAAAGGGTTGAATACTACCCCTTACTTCTCTCAGTTGTGTTCTCTAATACATTGGAATTAATTGCTATGAAAGATATTTAGTCATCGTGCAGTATGTACACATACGTATGAGTTGACGGGTCGAATTCTAATTAGGTAGACTATTTTCTCGATACACAGTTTTATTCATCGTCCAAGGCTGGGTACGGGTCGGTGAGCGGGGTGGTGTGTGGGTAGTCAGCTCACCGTGACCATGGTGACGTCGCTAAAAACGGTGGACCAACGTTGCCAATATCCCTTACAAACGTTGGACCAGCATTATGTTTGAACTTCGAACAATTTGGCCACAACGTTCAATTCCCGTCACTCTCAACACACGTCCAGCGTGCATGTAACGTTGGTCCGACAACTTAAGATCCAATATAAAAATGTAATACATGTGTATGTGTGTGTATGTGTATGTGTGTGTGTGTGTGTGTG
This sequence comes from Arbacia lixula, assembly GCA_963669155.1. NCBI lineage: Eukaryota > Metazoa > Echinodermata > Echinoidea > Arbacioida > Arbaciidae > Arbacia > Arbacia lixula. The sequence goes on along the minus strand of OZ022590.1, from coordinate 842,627 downwards.
TGTGTGTGTGTGTGTGTGTGTGTGTGTGTGTGTGTGTGTGTGTGTGTGTGTGTGTCGGTGATTAAATAATCCACAAGTGGCAGGGGTAAGGTGGAAGTGTGAGACGGAAAGGAATGGGAAGGTATGTGTACGTGTACGTGAATAAGAAAGAGAGAGAGAGAGAGAAAGAGAGAGAGAATGGGCGAAAGGGAAATTGTAATGGGGGAGGGAGAGAAAGGAGCAAATCAGAATTAGACAAGGTGTTAAATAAAGCTGATGACACTTTTGAAAAAGAATAAAAAAGTAAGGAACACCTTGAATCAACCTAGGATTAACACATCATAAAGTCAAGGGATGTCGCTATTCTTAGAAATAGGTGTTATGACATTTGATCAATTACTTTTCTAAAAGTAATCATGTGAATATTTCATGACATTTCCACTTGTTGACAAAGTTAGAGTTATATATCTTTGTGTGTATCAGATGATTAATTCAGAACACAATTGTGCGTCACGAATACTTGTCAACCCGCAACTTATTTTCTGCCAGAAGCATCATGCATATTATTATTATATCATATCATTATTGTGAGGGCAGTTGCTCGCTGATTGACAGGTGCGATACATAATAGTCATTGTTGTGTTTCTGATTATCTGATACCTTTACCTGTTGTGATCGAGCCCGGAAGGTGCAGATCATTTCGACAAAAGCACTAGTGAATACTTTACACTTGAAATAAGACCATTTCATATAAACCCTAACCCAAACGACCATCCACTACGAAATACAAAACCTTAATGAATTGATAAAAAGGCAGACTTCGTCATTGCTTGACCACCTTTCTTTTAAATTATCAGTCAAGAATCCTACGAAATTTGGCACTTGGACCTGTATGTGTGTGTGTGTGTGTGTGTGGGGGGGGGGGGTGTGGTGGAGGGGGGGGGGCGGCACCTACTTTGTCTGGACTCTGTTGCTAATGGCTTTTGTATGGCTATTACCATGCATGTAACATAATTGTTGGCTGTTGTAATCGCCACACAATCTGTGAGTTAATGAGCTTTCTTACGTCTGCTTGGTTATGATGTTCATTGCATATACTTTCTCAGGAGGGGACTTGTCCCTCTATTTAGAAAGCCCATATTATTGCAGCTAGATTATTTTTCTGGTGCTGCATATGAGACTATTATGTACACAAACATATTCATGGATCTATTCAAGTACGATGACGTCATTTGATTCAAGAACTGCCCTGGTCTGAGCTCTAGAGTGGGTTGTAGTCTCACTTCAAGCTTGTAGAATATTTTGTATGGGTTAATACAAACTTCTTTTCCATGAAATGATGTCATTCAACTCAACATATGGCACTCAGTCAAACTTGACTATTTTAGCTATACAATCAATTTGTGGATTAAAAAAAAAAATGATATGTTTGAGTAGTCTTTAGTCTTCATTCTGAATGATGGACTTGTAAATGCAAACTATCATATGGGGTATCATTCAACTCAACTGCTAGCCTGGAGTAGTCAGTAATCTCACTGCAGGCTTTAAAGGCTTGTACAAATAGTCATTGTAGCTTATTATTGCACTGAATGTAATTGTAGCTCCAGTATATCTGGAGCTAGGCTGGTTTCTAGGCTGTGGAATACATGGACACAATCAAGTCTGCTCACAACTATGTCTGGTAACACAGACTACGCCCTATACCCACTTGCTCACTGCTCTTCAGCAAGTGAAGGCTGGTAGTCTTTGTTTCCAGACCTGTTTTTTTTCTCACAGATTTGGTTGTGCATGTACTCCACGGCTCGGGCACTAGCCTCGTATGAATCTACAATAAGAGCTCCCTTTCATGTGGTTTTCATATACTCCTCTTGAATATGTCTTCTCTACAGTGGGTCCCGATAAAAAAGACTCCGCTAGTTAACTGGGCAAGAATTGAAAGTCTGCATATGAGCTAACACTGCCACTTTATAAAGATGTATACGTGCAAACGCATTCCACATCTTAATGTGACATAACATAATGTGGAAACATGCCTTGTTGAATTAATACCCACATTGCTTTGCATGAAATACACATACTGAACACTGAAGACATAATGCAATAAAACCTGTTAAGACCAGGGGTGGGGGTGGTGAAACAAACGCATCCAAGTTTTCAAATGATAAATCCATTTATCATTTTATCATTTTCCTCCCTCCTGATCTTAACTGGTTTGATTGCATTATGTCTTCAATCTTTACAATGTGTATTTCATGCAATGCATTGTGGGTATCATTAAATTAACGACTGGATTAAGGCTACATGTACACACATTGCGCTACATATTGTTATGTGACACGGATATCGAACTGCACTTGTCATTGAATTGCTGGTTTTTTATCTGTTTATCACTTGAATTTTTGTACTTTGACCCGCTGGCTTTGAACATATCAAAGGTATCGATGATTTATGTGGGGTTTTGCTAACAGTATGTTTTTTTGATTACAGTTGTTTGTTTGTTATTGATATTATGACCTGGGGTGTTGATCGTCATGATCGTATTGTGAGTACTTACAATTATGTATATTATGTATATGCTGATGCAATATACATGTATATCATACAGTACATGGCATGCAGCACTTTTGTACATAATCCCGATGCTATGTTGTGTGGTTTACAGGCAATCTATGATGGCGTTGTGCATGTTGTATATATTTTTCTATATCCCTCATCGAGATTATTTTACGGGCCGATATGCAGGAAGTAAAATATCCGTTATTCCCAAAGATCCCTCTAACGTAAGTTGTAAATACAGAGAAACACTCATTTTTCTTTCTGTGGCTCGAGCAAAACAAAGGGAATTCATGTTGCGGTCGACGTGTGAGACTTCCCTGGGCGCCCACAATCATGCTGCCCGCTAAAGCACAAAAAAAACAGCTAACAAAATTATCACATACATTTAGTCAAGCTCACTATGTCAACATTAATAATTTTGTTCGAATTTTTGGGTGATTTGCTGATCTATACATGTATCCCTATCTCAAAATCAATGTTACCATTTTTTGAAAGTCGGCATAGGGGCCATATTGGGGTTTAAAAATTGCTACCATAATCAACATTTGTTGCCTGTATTTCCCAATCTAAGCCACCTAGTTGATAATTTTTGGAGCCTTAACCCAAATTTTCGGGACCGAGGCATTAGATGGCAAAACTAAGAAAATTTGAACATAACGTCATTATTGAATTTTTAAAATGGCCGCCATGAATATAATTTTTTATGGCCTAGATAGCAGGTATGTGTTTATGGGAAATTCCATGAATTAGTGGACAAATTCCAAATGTCTAGATATAAATGGCTACAGAGTTTAGTGTAAGTTTATATTTTTGGTATGTTGTACGTTTCGATTGCTTTCATTTACACCCATTTTTAGCTTTTAAATCTTTGTCGTTGATGAGCTATTGAACTACACATGAAAATGACCGTATGGGACTGGGACTTTAACTGGAGTTTCATTGGTATTTAATATGCTAAGTTTGAAAAGGAAGCCATCTGACATGAAATAATAAATGATGTTACTTGGTTAAAAAAGAAATACAATTGAGTAGACCAAAAATAAATGAGTAGCGACAGTTTTTAGACAAACGGTCAAAGTGTAAAAGGTATTTTTGTTCTGGCAGTTGATACAGATCATATTTCTTGTAAAAAGAACCATAAATTTTATCAATTGGCATGACATCAGTAATGATATAGTTGGCACATTTTGTTATAAATGCACCTAATTTTAGGAAATATAAGTTTGTAAATATGTGTCATTTTTCCACGTCCTATTTATGTAACGTAACTAGCCGAAATTCAAGTTCTTGAACATAGTCCCCGAAATTTCTTTTTATGATTTTGTTTGACACAATGTATAGGGCTAACCTTCAGGTATTGACATGAAAAAAAAGAAGTTAATATCAGTGTATCTTCCTACAGCACCCAAATATATTGGGAAAGGTACCATAAAGTGTAACGTAGTAAATCGGGGAAATTGCCTATATAAATGGATTTTATAGACATGCCAGGGTCACATATTTGCACTTCAAAATCAAGATACATGAACATTAAATTGCAGCAATAATGGTTTTCAAAATGGACCCATGAATCACGCCCCATCCTCATTTTTAACATATGATACATGCAGAATGATGTTGATTTATTTCAGACCCTGATTCGATTACTCAATACATGTGCTTGATAACATACCAAAATTATCTCAATGGAATCAGTTTTTTTTTTCAATTGAATTATCTATTTGTATAAAACCACCCTATTATTTTAACGACATCTATAGGGCTATTTTATCTAACAAAGACTTTGTCAACTTAAGGGAATACACGTTTGTTACATTTCATTTGATTCTTGTGGAATATTTTTAGATTTATTAGCAACACGAACAGTTATTCATTTATATTTTACTGTGCAATATACTCTGCACAATCAGACAATTGTTATTCTTCTGTATAAAAGTAACACCATATTATGATCCTCATTACTAGTTAAATGCGACAAAATATATTGGTATTTTTGGAAATATAATACGTATACTAATTTAAGTAGCCAAAAAGGTTATTAATCTTAAGTGTTTATTTCTAATGATAATGATATTATGCATATGTTGGCTGCCGCTGGAGGAAACATCACAGAATGTTCATACCGAGGGGATTTGTACTGCGCTGAGGGGACGTAAATAAGTCACGAGCCAAAGGCTCATTTGTTATCAATCAACCTGCAAAAAAGATTTGAAACTGGGATCAAGCATTTCCTGCATGTAGGCAATGATCTGAATGGCACATGCAAGTATCAGGATACCATTCACCGATCAGTTACATTGTGTCCATATATGTGCATCATAGAAGTACAACTGAACGTTTGGTTCACGCATTTGTTATGTGTCATTTTGACTTCTGCAATAGTCTCCTTTTTCAATTACCACTTTGCCAAACTCAAAGACTACAAACTATTCAAAATTCAGCAGCACGACTTGTTACAAGTACGAGGAAACATGCTTCAATATCTCCTGTCTTACGTAGTTTACATTGGTTACCAGTCCAGTCTCGCATTAAGTTCAAGATATTGTTATTAGCCTATGAATGTTTTCATGGATTAGCTCCTGCTTATCTAAATGACTTACTCACTGTATACAAACCAACACGAAATCTTCGATCATGTAAACAAAAATTGTGTATTGTTCCTCCTATACTTACACGAACACATTATGGTGAACGTTCATTTGCCCATGCTGCTCCAGTTTTATGGAATAGCCTCCCTGAAACTCTTAGGAACACCATAGATAAGTTTAAGTCTTCCCTTAAAGCACACTTATTCCAAATGTCAAAATGATTTAAGGAACTCAGTAACCTAATTTCTCTTTTTCTTCGCTCCTTAAAGCGCATAGAGACTTTCTCATGTATATGCGTTATGCGCGATATAAAAATGGTTTATTATTATCGTTATTATCACTTGATGTACCACTCACACGTGTAATATATACGGCGGTATTATTTCAATTTGCTTATGTGTTGTTGAAAGGTGAGAGAGAGTCGTGGGAGAGAATACTGGACCTGTAATCCTAGCAGACTCATCCTGCCATGACCATGCATGCACACTCATAGCAACAATCCTCCTTTCATCATGTCAATAAGGAATCGTCTCAAAATGATGCTTGGAATTTAATAAATACTGGGTCCATTATTTGGGAAGCACTCGTTATTCCGAAGGTTCGTTATTCCGAACATTACGCGACAAATGCTCGGGTTAACGAACACTTTTACGTTTTCGGACTAACGAGCATCGAGGTATAGGCAATTTACGTGTTTCGGAATTACAAACCTTCGGAATAACGAACCTTCGGAATAACGAGCCTTCGGAATATCGAACTGTAACCCATTATTTGACCTAGAACATTTCTTCCATGCCTACAGATCCCGTAATCTTTACTACTACTATAACCATTAAACCTATGATGAGGTATTTGGATGCTTCTGTCAGATTCTCTACTACCCCCCTTTCTTTTTTCTTTTATACTGGCAGTGACATGATGTCTGACTTCGAAAATTCTCGATGTGATGACACGGCTGTAAAAATGATGAGTGCAGTCTTGGAAGAAAGCTGTCCTCCTATGGCAGACAAGGAGTGCAACGTGGTGACCATGAGCAAGTGGTCAAAGCAGGAGAAAGGGTCAGAGCAGGGAGACCAAGAGGAATACAAGACTTCTGAGCAGGGAGACCAAGATGACAACAAGACTTCTGATGCTGACAACTACAAGGAAAAGGGGTCGATGGATCAGTTGGAGACGGAGAAAGAAGGCTGTCATTCAGACTTCTTCACCTCGTATGAACCCCAGATCTCTGAGATCTTACAACAGCAAAGAAATGTACCAAGTGCGCCTCTCTCCACAGATGAAATGGTGGGAGATTGTGCGATATTACCCTGGATCCTCCAATCGATGGACCAACCACCGAAGAAGGAAAAGCAGGTAACAAAACTATAACTTGACTGACTGAATGCTTTGTGGTGATTGGTCAAAATGTCATCGTTAGAATGTTATGATTATCATACTCTCTATTATGTATTAACAGTATTATCATATGCTGGCATGACTTCTGAGTAAGCAGTAGATTGCAGGTTCAAATCCTTGTGGTTCCAATTTTTTTTCCTCATTACTCATTCATTAACATGGATGAAGAACGCTATCCTTACTTTTGGGTGTATGCTTAAAATTTTTTTCAGGAAAGTATTACCTTTGTTTGATGTTCATTTTAGTATGAAAATTAACATACTTTTGCTCATTGTTGGACGTACTCTTGAAGGGACTTATCTCAATTTGTTGAGCTTTAGGTCATTTAATGTCTCGTGTATCATTACAGCCCATTGGTTCTAGTGACGGTGCTTCGTCCACCAGTCAGCCTGGTTACCAAGGTAACGAGGCAGGATTAGGGAGCGCTGGTTGGGGTGCGGCTGATGATGGGGATGATGGGGAGCCACCAAACCGTTCCCGTCAATCCCATATCTTGAGCCAGTGCGAAGCAAGTACATCCTTCCAAGTAAGGAAAGTAAGTATGGTGTTGAGGTTTGTTTGTTTGTTTCAAATTATTCTATGTACTGGGACAACTTTAAATCATGAAAATGTCAATGATTGGATAATAAGTAAACAGAGATAATAACTAAAATTAATTAATAATGAAAATAAAACCACCATTTGGCACACTATCCATTGTAAGTGACTTTTTACATGAGTTTATTTTTGTGTGTTTTTTTGGACAATTTAACTATCATTTAAACAATAGAAAAATGTTTTTTTTTTTGCATGGACGGTTTTTGACACTGCTAGTCTCTTATTGTAGTTTGGCACTCATTACCAGTCTCACACTTTTCTTTTCATTTGATTGATATAGTTGGTCAAATATTCACATTTAGGCAAGGTATATGTAAACACATACAAAGATGGGTATCATCAGAAATATGAATCTGTGAATTGGTGACTCTCTAACTCCATATAATTGTGCTAGGTCCTAACTAGTATTACTGGGTCCTCTCATTGAATTGTCCTTGTATCAGTTGCTTCTTTCAGCACAGATGTCTGGCCAAAGTTCTACTGTAACTAAATCCTTTGCTCTGTTGGTCCAGAAACAACCTGGAAACAAAGCCAAGATGTTGGAGGAAAGTTTTGAAGCCTACATGAAAAGCTGCGAGGAGTCAATGACAGATCTGCAATTGGTTCCTGATGAATCAGGTAACTGTGTCACTTTAGACCAATGTTAGGGAAAAGTAAATCAAGGTATATTTATAAGCTAATTGAGGGCCTCAAACTTGACATTTCCAATGATTCTTTATTCCTAGATATGCTGCGGTTCCTTGACCTTCCAACTTGACCTTTCTACTGATGCTTTTTTTCCCTAGATATACATTTCATTGGCCCTCAAACTTGACATTTTTAATGATTCTTCATTCCTAGATATGCTGCGATTCCTTGACCCTCAAACTTGACCTTTCTACTGATGATTTATTACTAAATATGCCTCGGTTACTTGATCCTCAAACATCACCTATCTACTGATGATTTATTCCTAGATATGCCTCGGCTCGTTAACCCTCATTCATGACCTCTCGACTGATCCCTTTTTTCCCAGATACACAGTTCATTGACCCTCAAACTTCATCTTGCAAATGATGATTTTTGTCCTAGATAAGCCACGGTCCCTTGACCCTGGGCAGCCCGTGGGGAACCTGTCGATGGACAGACACTTCCCATCGCCAACTGAAGGGGGTTTTGAACCTTTGGCACTAGATGTTGATGGCGTCTACCAGACTCCACACGAGCCGCTAGGCTCATGCCTTGGTAAATTTCTAAGTTTTTGCTATTACCTGTTAGCTGTTTTTTTTCATCTGTCCCTCATGGCTAGAGTTTGCTTGACCCTCTAACATGACCTTCATACTTCGAACTGTAATGCATAAGGTCTTTTGGTACAGGAAAAAAAACCCACCAAAAATAAAACCCGTAAGAAATTGAGATCAAGACAGAAACAAACAGTGTGTGCACTGGAGATTTGGTATCGTGTTCGTACTAGAATTTGCTTGTGCACGCAATGTCTACTGTAGCAGAAATCTTTCCTTCACTGACGGACATACACTGTTAAGTAAAGTCCTTTTGTAACAACATTTCTCAAAGGAAGTTCCACAGATATGATCTTAAATGGTAGCTAAACTATTGAACATTATTGAACAATTCAAATTACATGAAAAAGCCCGTAACACAGATTTCAAAGAAGCTGTTGTCATCAGTTCATTTATGGGTTATGGGGACCAGGTGAAAACAGTTCCTGTAGTAGATACGTGAATCAGGCTGGGTCCTTTCATTTTCATTACAATTTCATGTTTGCTTCTTGTGAGAGGAGGGATTGAGAAGTGAGATGAATCGACAGGATGAGCAAAGTGGAGGGGAGGGGGATAGGAAAAAAACAGAGGAAAGGAAATGGGAGAGCAGTTTTGAGAACTTCTCTAAATATCATAATACTTCAGGAACTTTTAAAAATGTTTAATCTCTTTAACATCTAATACCTTCCTTCTTCAAGGTGTTTATATCTATATCTATTGAATTGTTTAATTGTCTAATTTTAGGAGCATACAGCGATGAGGCAGGTCGCCTCATCTCACTGAACGTCCCCAGAAATGCCCCGAGCAGCTATGACAAGAACCATCAGCAGGCTGTCGCTGTCAATGACGCGCTGATGGAAGGTAGGTAGGCAAGAGTTCAATTAGGACTTCATTCGTTGGTTCGCTGACTGACCTTTTAAAAGAAATGCGGGGTAGTGGTAAAGTACTACCCCCAAATATAGTAGAATGATCTCGCAACAGGTGTAATAATGAGAGCTCATTGGCTGCATGCTCTCACGGTAGTTACCTTTGATGGTAAGTTACAATAATTGAAGCCTGGAGTGCTTGGTTAAAGTGGATGGAACCTGCGTTCAAGCCTGGTGAGATATGTACACTCATGGGTAACATGTTCTACTCATGTATACTTGCCATCCTCAATCCAGGTTCTTTTATTGGTACCTGTCAGGAAAACATTATCCTAATGTAATTTGTGTTACGTTAAAGAAATAACCTTAACAAAATATATATTAAAGGTGACTATTCAATCTATTTCCTAGATATTGGGTTGCTTGATCCTTCGGAGCCACCATCAGGTAACATGTTGGTAGACAGCCACTTCCCTACTCCAGCTGAAGGGGGCTATGAGTCTTTGGAGCCACCAGGGAACGTCTTGGTAGACAACCACTTCCCTCCTCCATTTGAAGGAGGGTATGGGCCTTTGGAGCCACCAGGTAACGTCTTGGTAGACAGGAGGGTAGGGGGGGGGGGGGGCATAATAGACCCCTTAATGTATGTTCCGCATGATCATTCTGAAATTAACCAATTATACCTATTACTAGTTTCTTTTCGCTTGCCAAGTCCTTAAACATAAATTTGCATCTTCAGATGACTTGCAATTTTACTATCGTAAACAAAACGAACCCTGAGAAATTCACCAAAAAAGGAAAACAGGGAAAATGTGGCTTTTTTATTTTTTGTTTATAGCACTTAATAATCATGTGATTAAGAAGAGTCATGCCGAAATATGTTTAAATTTCCCAATTTATGTCAGGTGAATTATGAAAAAAACCCCACCTTTTTGGCATGGACTTTCAGTCAAAAAATTGCAATTGGCAATGAGGAATTGCTTGTGTGATGCATTTTGAAGCATCGGTCCCCTTCCTTCTTCTCCTTTAAAAAAAAAAAAAAAAAAAAAATCAGTTGACTGTGTTGCATTTTGGTTTACAGCCTTGTCATAAGCATT
>OZ022590.1:827287-829787 GCA_963669155.1 Arbacia lixula | reverse complement strand
GCTTGCAAAGCCGAGCCAAGATGTAGTTATGAAAATTGATGCTTTGAATAGATTGAGTTGAGGATGAAGGTCTGTATGAAGTCTCAATTTTGGCATGGTTCATTGACATTAGAGTGGTGTTGCATGGATGTCCTTGGGATTTACTGAAATGGGAATAACTTTAGGTACAATGGAGCCCAACTTATAAAAAAACTTTTAAAATATCTTGCTGGTGGATTGTTTGGACGTGTATGTTCTTGTTTTGATCTAGATCAGACAATATCTAGCTTGTATATTGCATGAACACGGTCCTGTATTGATCTAGATCAGACAATATCTATCTTGTGCCTTGCATGAACATGGTCTTGTATTAATCAAGATCAGATCATATCATATCTAGCTTGTGCATTGCATGAAAACGGTCCTGTATTGATCTAGATCAGACAATATCTAGCTTGTATATTGCATGAACATGGTCTTGTATTAATCAAGATCAGATCATATCTAGCTTGTGCATTGCATGGAGGCGTTTGGTCTGGCTTTGATCTGAATCTTACTAATATAGCTGTATCTTGAAATGGTTTCATGTTTGTTTCACTGAAGGTGTTCGGTTGAATTAGCGAGTTGCTTGTGCTGTGGCCATCCATTGTACCTGTGACCAGTTTGTGGTGTGGATGGGACTTACCACTCCGACAGCTTCCTCTTGGATTAGCATGGATCCTCTAGTCAACACGGTTTTGCATGCAGCCTTATAGCTCTCTTATACAATCCACACCTGTGTCCCTCCTTAGAATGTCTACATTTTGGGAAAATTTTAAAAAATGGTCACTGCCCAAAATTACCCAAAGCTCAACAAATTTGGTACCATCATGGAGGAAATGTTTTAACTTATGATGTGTGAAAAGGTAGTATCAAAATTTAATCAATAACATTGGTTAATGGATGGACTACATTTCCACAGCGGCCATTTTGAAATATGGCCACCATTCTTCTCAGACAGCATGTTGTCATTAATGGGATCCGGTCATCAACTCATACACAAACCCATGGAGTTCCGCAAGGATCTGTTATTGGATTGTTCATATTTACAATGTATACAGCACCTTTGGAAAAGATTATTGAGGCTTATGGTTTTTCGAAAATGTTCTATGCAGATGATACACAGATTTATTTATCTTGTACCGCATCAGATACTTTAGATTTAGTTTGTAATGTAGAGAAATGCATTAAGGATGTGAAAGAATGGTCAATGCTGAATGGCCTCAAGTTGAATGGTAAAAAGGCGGAAGTTCTGCATATTTCATCTCGATTTCGTACAAATTATTATTTTCCACCTATCAACATTGATGGTTCTTAAGTTCTTCCTGTAAAAAAAGCAAGAAATCTTGGTGTTATTTGTTATTATCACTTCACCATGCAAGATTATGTTGCTTCCAAATGCAGGTCTGCTTCATTTGCATTATACAAAATAAACAAAATTCGACCTAACATAGACAAAGGGAGCACTGAAAGATTAGTTCACGCCTTTGTTATGTGTTATATTAATTATTGTAATAGTTTACCTTATGGCTTGCCTTTCACTCAGCTTCATAAGCTTCAGTTAATTCAAAATTGTGCTGCAAGGCTTGTAACAAAGACCAAAAAAAAAATGAGTCTATAAATCTCATTTTACAAGCCTAGCACTGGTTGCCTGTACATAAACGAATAATATTTAAAAACCTATTGATTACTTACCAATGTTTTAATGATTTGACTCCAGCATCTTACTGATCTCCTTATCAAATATGAACCTGGCAGAAATCTGAGATCACGTCAAAAAGATTTATTTGTAGTATCGCTACCAATTACTATGGTAAGCGTAGTTTTTGTCATGCAGCACCGGCACTGTGGAACCCAATCCCAACTCACATCAAACTTGCTGACACAGTAAAAAAGTTCAAATCCTCACTCAAAACCCACTTGTTCAGTAGTAATTGGTAATTGTAATAATGTATAATTGTAAATGATGTATGAGTGTGTATATTTAGTAATTAGTAATTAGTCATTGAAATTTTTGTCCTAGATGCAGCATCTTCCTAATTTTCCTCTTTTCTAAGCGCACAGAGACCCTGTCAAGGCTATTGTGCGCTATACAAGAACGGCGCTATTATTATTATTATTATTATTATTAGTAGTAGTAGTAGTAGTAGTAGTAGGAGTAGTAGTAGTAGTAGTAGTAGTAGTAGTAGTAGTAGTAGTAGTAGTAGTAGTAGTAGACTACTACTAGTAGTATAATCATTATTATTGCAAGGTAGTCCATGGAGTAATTGAAAGTATAGAGGAAAAGGACATGAAGAAGACTGCAAAAAATCATTCAAGCAAAAGCTTGAGGGAGATACGGAAGCAATATAACAAAAATATAAATAAACACGTTACTTTGCTACAAAAAAGATAGCGAGACAAAAATGATCGAAAGAAACAGAGAAGGGAGGACGTAAATATAGTCAAGATATTTCTATTATTGTAATGGATAGATATGCTT
>OZ022590.1:794787-822287 GCA_963669155.1 Arbacia lixula | reverse complement strand
ACTGCTCTTCTAAAGCTTCAAAATGACACATTATCTTATTTCGACCAACGAAAGGCGGTTTTTCTTGTGCTTCTGGATCTGAGTGCAGCCTTTGACACGGTTGACCACAAGATCTTGCTAAAACGACTTGAATCAAATTTTAAGGTGTCAAATGTTGCTCTACAATGGTTGCACTCATATCTCACTGGCTGGACAACTCGTGTTAAAATATCAGAGCAAGTTTCAGCTCCTTGGACTTGCGAATACGGTGTCCCCCAAGGGTCTGTTATGGGCCCTATACTCTTCAATGTTTATATCACTCCTGTGTCAACTATAATTCGTAAGCACAATCTTTTCTATCTTATCTATGCCGATGATATTCAACTATATGATGCGTTTGATCCTCGTTCACCATCAAGTATGCAAGAAGTGTTAGAAAGAATTTCGTTATGTATTGCTGAGATAAACACGTGGATGACTTCAAATTTCCTCAAACTAAATGTTTCTAAAACTGAATTCACTATACTATGTCGGAAAAACCAATTCAATGAAAATCTATCCAACGTAAAACTCAATGTATGTGATAATGAAATTGCACTATCCTCTAAAGTTAAGAATCTTGGCATATGTATTGACTCGTGCTTTACACTCTCATCTCACGTCAGTAATACTGTACGTACCTGTAATTTCCATCTTAAGAATCTGTGGCGCATTAGAAGATTTATCAATGAGAAAACTTGCCATCATGCAGTTAGGGCACTTGTACTTTCTCGACTTGACTATTGTAACAGTCTCTTTTCAGTTCTCTGTGTTAAAGATCAGAAAAAACTTCAGAGTGTTCAGAATCGTGCCGCACGTTTAGTGTTTTCAGTTGGTCGCAATATACATACGTCTCCTTTGATTAGGGAACTCCATTGGCTCCCTTTTTCTCAACGTGTCAAGTTCAAACTTTGTCTGTACATTTATAAATTGATTAACATTACTGGTCCTTCATATCTTGTAAACACAATTGCTCATTACACACCTGCTCGTAATCTACGTTCCCAAAATGATTCCACCAAACTTGTTATTCCGAGAACAAACCTCTCCATAGCAGAAAAACGTTTTAGTATAGCTGGATCTAGAGTTTGGAATACACTCCCCTCTTCCATCCGAACAACACCGACCATATCATCTTTTAAACGACAACTCAAGTCATATCTTTTTCCAAATATCTAGTTTTATATTTTCATTTATTTAATGTGTATTTGTTTTGATGATTTTTGCTATCACTATTTGGTTTGACTTGGCTAACCCATCTGGGGCCTGGTGGCCTCAAGTGCTATACTAGAGCTTCTGTGAATAATGTGCTGACCGGGCTTGTCCCTTAAATTGTTGGTGAACGAAGCAGCAAGCAAGAGGCCACCAGGCCTCATCTGGCACAGTTGAGAACTCCAATGGTTGATGCAATTTAATGTATATATTTATATTTCATATCTGATTGTAAGCGCTGTGATACTTTTTGTGTATAGCGCAGATAAATAACCATTATTATTATTATTATTAAGGAAAATGGCAACCATGCACGACTTTCTATGCATAATTACTTATTCTGTCAACTCCGGCACCTATGAGCAACGTGCTTTGAACCTTTATCGAACTTATTTCCAACGCATAGGCCTATTGACGTGTGTAGACGTAGTTGACGGTTTTTTCCGGACAACCAAAAAAAATTAATGAACGTGCTCCTAAATGTTCTAACCGTTGCCGTATATTGCAATGCGTATCGAATTGGTATATAATGATTTGAATCGAACAGCAGCCTTCTTTAGGCTTGAATACGTGAACATCGGAGATTGGCTGCCGCGCTCTATTCATTATGGCCAACTATCGTTGGGCATAGGTTGTAAACGCCGACAATCATTCGTTGGTATTCATGTATTAAAGTTATCTTTAAGCTATTGGAACGTTCTGTATAAGTTACTATCATGTTATACATATAGGCCTACGTCCAAATCGTTATGTATACGCTATGTATACGCCCCCAAGGTAATAACACTTGTTTCCTTCAGCAAGATACTATATCCACATTGCCGCTCTCCACCCAGGAGTATGGGTGCTAGTAGAAGGTGGATGATAATATGGTTGATCTTAAACCAATATTGTGCAGCAGGCAAGGAGTGGAGATGATGTAAATATATATGCATGATATGTTCTTGAATCCAGTGACCAGGGCTCTAATTGTAAAGTACATCAATACTTCAGTGTAAGCCAGCGTTTCAGAGATATTTTATTCCGTCGGCATACGCTGACGTAATTGACAAGGTGAAACAACAGGGCAGTGTTTTTATTTTGTGTATACTCTCTCATTAGCATGTTGGATGGCATCGTTACTAGACCTTGCGCTTGACTGTTAAAAGCATAGTTAATACTTCCAATACGGTAATACACTGGAAAAATGCTCTCGCCTACTAATAATTGCTAATGGAAAAGGGGTGGTTTCTATGGATACTTAGCACGCCGTATAACAATTGGGGGAGGGAGGGGGAGAGAAAGACAGACAGAGAGATACAGAGACGACAGAGACAGAGAGACCGAGAGCGAGAGAGGGGAGAGACAGAGAGAGAGAGAGAGAGAGAGAGAGAGAGAGAGTGAGAGAGAGAGCGAGAGAGAGGGAGAGAGAGAGAGAGAGAGAGAGAGAGAGAGAGAGAGCGGGAGAGAGAGTGACTCTGTACATGACATTGATATACCAATTGTACCTTTGTGCGTTCGTTTATATGACTTGTTATAATGTTATATAAATACCAAGATAGGAACATACTCAAAGAGCATGATATTTTCCCCTTTATTGATTTGTTTATGTTTTATGCATTTATGCCAAAAATACATATATTATATACTATTACTAAAAGAACTATAGTTTACACATGTTAAATGGCTTTAATACTCGAAATACGAATATACTTCTAAACAACAAGAACAACAGTAGAAATAGGGTTCGAACTCGCGATCGATTCGGAGCAATCGCAACTCTTTATACGACATATAGAGTGTCATGGACTCCTGATTGTAGCAGAACGACTTGTGTCGTGATGATAAATCTCATATCCATACCACTTCTACACACACGTCCTTCATTAATCAATCACTAGTATATCTGCCACCGGTTCACTCGTGCTGGAAGGAGGTATGATCGGAGCTGCGTACCATCTCTTGTTAGTCCTTTGTGTATTGGTCTTCTCCCGTTTACGTTTTCCGGAAAGTCAACTCGTTTTGTTGCTAGGCAAAGGAACCCACACCGCAGAGTCTTCGTGTGTCTCATTGTGGAAGGCAAATCGAGCAAAAGTCACGATTCCATTGTCTTTCTTTTCTACCCCATTCTCCTAAAATATTGATACCCTTTTGGATTTAATTCTCGAACAGTGGAAATAACACAATAACACTATGGAAATGGCTTTTGTTACGTAAATTTAAAAAGGGACTCTTCGAATTTTGTCGGCGTAACAGAAGACTATGTACATCAGGTGAATGTTTGTGTGTGTGTAATGTATGTATATGTGTGTATTTTTGTATGTATGTGTGTGTGTGGTTGTGTGTGTGTGTGTGTGTGTGTGTGTGTGTGTGTGTGTGTGTGTGTGTGACTGTTGGGGAAGGGGTAGGGTGGTTCTTGATTGGGAGAATGTGTACGCACGTTTCCGACTTCAATAGTGCCGAGTCCACTCTCTTGTCTTTTTAATTAATCATGTTAATTATGAACTTAGTAATGAATATGATACAATGGCATGTGAAGAACGCTCAAGGGAGAGAAGTGAATAGATCTTTTAGTAAGCCGGTGTTTTTTTTGTTTATGTAAAGATTACTTCGATACTGGATTCCATGAGAAACATTCGGGATACTGACAATTCAATTTTATAAAGAGGTGAGCTACTTCATTGATGATGATGATGATGATGATGATGATGATGATGATGATGATGGTGATGATGATGATGACAAAATCGAGTAATTTTGCTCAAAGCCTCTTCAATAAACAAATGATGCTATTTTACTTGTGTGCTTGCGTGTGTGTGTGTGGGGGGTGGGGCGGGGGCTTACCATGTTTTATTGTGTTTAGATGACCCGGATTTATTGAAACTGCTTTCAACATGGTCCAAGCAAATGTAAAACTTTTGAGGAATGCTTAATTCAAATATAGGAAAGAAAACGACAAATAAAACATGATACTGTTTATGATAGATAAACAACAGCAGAAATAGAAGCAATATCAGTACATTCAACCGCTTTCTATTTACTGACTCGTTCAAAAAAGTCTTTCATGGAAACAACCCCCCCCCCCACTCACACACACACATACATACACACATACACACACACACACACACATACACACACACACACACACACACACACATACACACACACACACACACATACACACACACACACACATACACACACACACACACACACACACACACTCACACACACACCACACACTCACACAAAACCCCCCACCTTATTCACCCGGGGGATGAACGTAGTCTGCACATACAGATTAATTTCCTATTAAACTTTAGTGGTAAGAAATTATCAAAGGGTGCATTTTTTTAAATTTCATCCTGGTACATTAAATTATTCAGCACCAATTACCATGATTAGATATGTACATCAATAATTCAACACTAGACCTTCAGCCTATGATAATTTTTTTTCCATCGTTAGGAGTGATTGTAAAGGGATGCGAGGCGTGTGTGCAAAGCTCTTATCTGTCCCCACTCCTTCATCTAGTCTCTCTCTCTCTCTCTCTCTCTCCTCTATCCCAATCCCCCTCTCTATTCCCCTTTATTTCTATCGCGCTCATTTTCGCGCTCTCTTTCCCTCTCTCTTACTCTCTCCTCACTACCTTTTCCTCAGTTTCTCTCTTACCCTCTTACACCCTCCCTCCCCTATCTTTCTTTCTTTCTCTCTCTCTCTCTCTCTCTCTCCCTCTTTCTCTTTAATTGTTTTTCTCTCTCTTCCTCTCTCCACCCTCTCATTCTTTTCTCCCCCCTCTCTCTATTCTCTCTATCGCGCTCCCCCCCCCCCCCCGCCCTCTCTATCTGCCCCTTACTCTCCCTCTCTTTCTCCCTTTCTCTCTTTCAGTTTTTCACCTCTCTCTCTTATTCTCTTTAACTATCTGTCTCCTTTTCTCTATTCCTCTCTCCCCCTCTCTCTATTGCGCTCTCTTTCTCTCTCTCTTAATCTCTCCCCACTACCTTTTCTTCCCGTTCTCTCTTACCCCCTCACACCCTCCCCTCCCTCTCTTTCTCTGTTCCCTTCTTTCTCCTTCTCCCTTTCTCTGTCCTGCTTTTTGTCTTTCTCCCCCCCCCCCCCTCCCCCTCTATATCGCGCTCTCGTTTGGTATCTCTTTCTCTCACCCTACTTCCTCTCCCTGTCTTTCTCTTTCCCCTCTCTCAATTTATCTCGCCCTCTTTCTCCCTCTTATTCTCTCCCCATCTCCCCCTTTTTGTCTCTTCTCTTTATTGTCATGCCCCCCCCTTACTCTCTCTCTAAATGGCTGTTTTTCTGCAAGTTGACTAATCAAACAAATTAACAAAACGGAACGAAAATTAAAACCATAGTTGTATTCGTATTGTGTGTTTGTGTTGCAAGTGTTCGTTGCGTGTGTCTGTGTATATGTGTACGTTTAAATACAATTATACTTCTCATGCATGTATTTTTGGTCGACCGTTTGGGAATTTTATTAATACATGGGGTTCAGTTGTTATAAATTACATGTCGTATTGCTTTCGTTCACCTGTGTTATACCAAGGATATATGCTCGCTTCGCACATCCTTGGTATTACGGATATGTCGTTCTGTGGTTGCGCGACGATGCAAATAAACGTGTGCATGTGATATGGGTAAATGTGGGCTTGTGCGTGTGTGCGTGGATGGGTGCCTGTGTAGGATTTATGTGGGTATGTTATTTGTCATTTATATGTACATATATATATATATATATATACATATATATATATATATATGTGTGTGTGTGTGTGTGTGTGTGTGTGTGTGTGTTTAAGAGAGAGAGAGAGAGATTCACAATATATTAATTACTTTCACAATGTACAAACAAGCATTTATAAACAATTACCTTTCCAAGAAAAAAAAAACCCATACGGATTATAATCATTGCTGTAATGTGTTACGATCTATGTTGTAGCCCACCTACCCGTGTATATGTATTGTGTCTTATACAAACATTTATTATATAAATATATAATTGTATACACAGGCGTATATGTGTGTGCGTATGTATATAGTGTTTGCGTGTGTGTGCGCGTGTGTGTATTTGTGTATTTCCTTTTTTTAATTTAAATGATTATTTAACTGTTAAATTATATAAAATATGTTCACTTAATTTACCTTAACTTGTACTTAAAATATAGATATATTGCATAATTGGTTTCTTCTAGTTGTTAACACATCCAAAAAGATTGCATAACTCTCATTTGTTTATGGATTTAAAAAAAAAAGATCATTTAAAAAAAATACGTGTTTGTATCTGTGCGCGTATAATGTGTGTGTGCGTGTCTATGTTTGTAATTATTGAGCGTGTTGCACCGTCCTGCTCAGTATACACGTTCACACTACATGGTGATTGATAATGACTCCCGGACTAACAATAAGTTCCGGAAGCTCAGCGCAGTCCACGCGAACACAGTGCTTGATTAAACTGTAGAGGGTCCTGATATTATTGCTACGCCAAACAATAATGGCAATAGTGGTCTTTGTTCTAGGTCAGTGTCGGCGTTCTCGTCTGTGTGTATGGAACAGTGCAAGCGTCCGTCAGGCCATCAAATATTGCAAGCAAATATTGGTTGCGCATAAAATAGACCGTGCAAACCGCAGACGTAAACGCGTAACAATCATCTTCACATTTTCCCAAACACGACTGAGTGGACATAAAATCGTTTGTAATAGACGATTTTATTTATAAACAGCTTACAGACAACTTTTGAATTGAGTTGAATTGAATTTAAAAGATTGATTGAATGGACAACGAACTATTTGTAAAACCACAATTGTGCGGACATAGAAATGTTTGTTTTATACAGACGAGTTTCGTTATACCACATAGCTTAAAGAATTGTTTTGAATTGAATTGAATTGAATTGGTTGATTGAATTGAACATCGAACTATTTACAAATTGAAAACTAGACGAACAGCTCATGAAACAATGCAATTTTGTGTACACCGAAACTGAGACGCTTTACATGCATGCGACGAATGTAACAACTTGCTAAAGCACATAATTATACTCAATATAGGCTTACATAGCCTCCAATGTACGGTTACGTTATATTGTTCTTTAAACACGAACAATGTATTGATAACTTCAATTATGGACAGCGGAATCACAACACTGCGGAACTTGTAAAGTTAATTTCCGATCCGATGCTTTCTGGGAAGAAACATTAATCATTTTTTAGTTTATGATGACAATTGTTAATTGTGGCCAATTGTCATCTACGTGCATATTTAATGGTCATTTGAGCCTTCTATGCCTTATGATGTATACGTTGCAGAGAAGAAATAATTACCGAGTGCATTTTTCGTATCACTGCGCGAGCACTACTTTAAAGAGAAGAAGGCGGCTTTCATTTTGTATATTTGAAGACCAAGCAGTGGTATGATGATTGTAATGTATATATCACACAGTCCCCAAAATACAGTATTTACTTTTGTTATCAGCGGAATTTGCGTGAAAAAACATCACTAACATTTAAAGATTCGAACATTTGGACTATAAAATTTGCGGCTGAATCACACTCGCATTGGGTACATTTTCGGAGAATGAAAAACGAATTGATTAATTTCATGTCATAATAATTTCGACAAGCAACGCAACATTGTTTAAATTAAGTTAGTGATCCCGTTGGCGTAAGCATCGCGTGCATGGGGCGACCCTGAACTTACGTCCTCGGATCATACTAAAGCATTAGCTGCAAATATAGCGGCCTGTTTAGAGTAAACCCAGTGCTTAGGAGATCACTGCGCTTTAATTTTAATTTCACGGCGCGCGCGAGGGAGCGGAAATTGGACAAAAACCTCTCCGCGGGAAAAAAAATACCACCCAGCACAAGCCACTACGATATGAGTCGGAGTGGTGAGAGTGACATCGCGCAGTGCTCCACACTCAACTCTTCCTTTCAGTGTCCCCATTTCTAGACGACATCCATATAGATTCGTCAGTGGATATTGACCGAACCATCGCAATCACTGCCGTGTTTGAAGAAGCTCGGCGGTTCTATTTAACCCACATCTTATTTAAAACATATTTCGCCTTTGACTTGTAGTTTTTACATCGAATATTAAATTATTGAACATTTTAGCGGTAGAGATTTGCTTCGTATTGCGGTGTGCTTAGTCCAGAGTGGTTAGTCCAGATCGAGTGCATCTGTATCATATCTACGATTGAAGAGCTGGCGGTGGAGTTACCACGATGTCGGATGCTCGACTGGATACGAGTTGGTTGATGACCGTCGGTCTGTGCTTGATCGTCAGCATGGTGATCATGCTAGATGGAATGGTGAGTTCGTTAGCCATGTCGATGTTGGTGTCATGATACGAATGAGTTATGTAAAATAGATAAATTCACATGAAAGTGACATCAACTATACAGTACAGAAGATGATATATGTTGGTATTGAAGCGTCAATTTGTTAAGCAAAATGATGCACTGTTATTTGAAATTCAGATGATGAAACTAATCATGATGATTACAAAGCAGTTGAGTGATATATTTATCATTATTGCCCGAACGCACTAATGTTACTGCAGATCATGATTAGTAGGCTTCACCGAGTGCAAGGATAGTTCTCGTGGATTGTCCTGATGGTGATTTATAACCTGATATCATGCTGGTTTAGAATGACTATTATTTGGTAAATTATTATCATCGAACGTTTTATACATTACACATAACCTGCGTTTTTATATTTACATTTGGTCTGTTGATATAATCCCCACATCTATTTATGAACATGCCAGTGTAGCTCACAAACTGAGCGGTAATAATGATTAAGATGATAAACATGACTTTTCCTTTTGTGTCCGTTCTTATTTCTAAGTTATGCAAGTGGTTATCTTTATTCTATTGATAATATAATGCTGACTATCATAATGAGGTGATGGTGGAAATGATGATGGGAACGTCAGTGATGGACAAAACGTAGAAACTGATGACGATAGTTTTAGAAATGGTGATCGCGATGGTATGATGGTGTGATCGTATTGATGATACTGATGATGATGACGATAGAAGTGTAAATGCTGACGATATAATTAAAATGACGATAATTCGAGCGGTGAATAATGATGATGATGATGGTGGTGGTGGTGTTGAATATGGTGGCTTCATTCAATCACAAATGTATACTGATGTAACAAAACGACATTTGCAACACGATGATAGTCTGATAGCAATGAGACATTGTAAAAATATTTCCTTACTGTGATATTGAAGTCGAAGCTGCCAATCAGGATAACAGAACGAGAGATTTAATTCTTTTAAGATACAGGGTTAGAGTAAGGTTTGTTTTAAGATTGGATATAAGAGGTCATAATCAGATAATTAATTCAGAACACAACAATGACCACTGTGTATCACACCTGTCAATCCGCTCGCAACGGCCATCACAGTGTTTCTAATAAATTTGACATGTGTGATGCACACTGGCCGTTGTTGTGTTCTGAGTTAATTATCTCATGCACACAATTGTTTAGATCCAAATTTGTCCAAAAGTGAAAATCTCATTAAATGTTTACAGTATGATTACAAGGAAAAGAATGGATGAAATGTCACAAAATCTGCTTCTAAAACATCGACATCACTTGACTTTATGATGTGTCAATTTAAGCTTGATTGGAGTAACACCTTATTTTTACTTATTTTTCAAAAGTGCCGAATGTTTTTTAAGACATATACTTGGTGTGCATGCTCTTGTATACACGTGAGAGACATATCTACTGGTACAATATAAATACGTCTATTGATTAAACGTCGTGCTCGTGAGTCAGTAGATCAGCCTGTAGACATTGTATACACGTTATACCAACTTGTATTTACACATTTGCATTTAAAATATATTCAAAGCAGTGAACACAACATCAAAGTGGGCACGTCATGCTTAAATCACTACTTAATTTACTGATGCAACATAGACAATTGACTTGTCTGACGTGTCTGAAGAACTCTCTGTCGAGGGACATCTCTCCACCAACCTGCTAATTGCTATTTCTATACCTCGACATCGATCTGGTGACATGCCACTCTTTCAATCGATAATGGTGGAACGGAGAATGGGAGGATGATTACGAAGAAAAAGAAGAAGAAGAAGAAGAAGAAGAAGAAGAAGAAGAAGAAGAAGAAGAAGAAGAAGAAGAAGAAGAAGAAGAAGAAGAAGAAGAAGAAGAAGAAGGGGAAGAATCCAATGGTGCACGACGAGAACGAGAAAGAGACATGAATGAGACAGCAGATATGAAGGAAAGATGAACAAATATCAATTAGATAGAGAGACAGGTAGCTGAAGAAAGAGAGACCGGACACGAGGAAGGGAGGGAGGGAGGGAGGGAGAGAAGAAGAGGAAGGAGGGAAGGACAAAAGGGAGGAGGTGGGCGATACATGCTGGAGGAGACAGAGGGGGCGAGGGCATTTGGAGAAAAAGGGAGAGAGCGTTTATGTGAAAGTGAAAGAGAGAGTGGCAGAGATTGGCTGTTTGTGATTAATTCTACTTCACTTCAACATCCAGTGTGTCTAGATAACAATATAAACAAACGATTGGTAACAACCTTCACTTCATGTCTGTTGATGATGAAATCCACTTTACAGAGAGTCTGTTTATGTCTTGTGCATATCAAGATGTCACATACGATAACTAAAGAAAGTCAAAGTGTTTTAAAAGCAAATAATGTTGGTGACGGTATATGTAGATATATTACTTTAAAACACAAAATTATGACTGACAAATAATTTTAATGAAGGTTCACAACAATCTAATTCTGAATGCTAGCTGTGCTTGCGACAATGTCAAACCCGTATCATTTATCATGGAAGATATTGATTTTGATGTCAAATTCATTTTTGAGCAAATGAAGTATTACATGCGCGCATATTGGAGATCATCCTAACTTGATTAGCATGTTCAGTCTTGTGTTTCTTCAATCGATACTAAATCAGAGATAGTGGCTGCACGAGTTGTCTGCCAAACAGTTTTCAATAATATTAGCATTAAGCAATATCACATTCCCACATTTCAAACTACCACGGTTCCCGAAAATACATTTATATCACTTCAACCTTTTCCACTTTATCCAACATTGTTTATTTGTTATCAGTGAGGTATAAAAGAAATTGAAAAAGTAATAAAAAACAGTATTGCTTTATTCTGATTGATTGACGTTTATTATCCACAAAGAACATGAATACATCATTTTGTTATGATATGTTGTTAAAACTTTATGCGTCATTAAAGAAATTTTGCTCTAGTAATACACACAAATCCCATAGACCATAGCAGTTAATATAGCAGAGTGTTGATGTCAAATACTTTATATGCGACAAGACTTGCAGATATGGAGAATACGTAGGTTATATCACTTTTTATGATTAATCGGTATGTGATGGTTGTGATTGATTATACGAAAAGTAAAAATTTCTTTGCAATCATTTCAAGAAATTATAGATGTTTATATAACTCTACAAACAAAGGCAACGTTCCAAAATATTTCTCAGTGTCAGTGATTGATTAGAGTAAGATATATCCTGTTTTACGCTTGGAGAGAATTGCTGTGGAATTGAAGCTTTCAAAGATTAATTGATTTCGAGGAAATATGATATACCTCTATTTTACCTTTATCGTGAAAAACTAAAGCAGTAAATATGTTTTAGAAATGAGTCAACAGTGTTGCTAGGCAAAATATGATTCATAAACGTTGGCCATCTCTGAGAAACTATCAATATGCAATGAAAATGATACGTGTCTCTCGCCCATTCGTGTCGACTGATTGGAAAGTAAAACGAGCGTCTCGTTTCAATCTCATCCGTTCTTAGATGCATCGACACCCCGCGTCCATAGCAACCACATGTCATATTAATGAGATGGACGGGTTCTTGTGTTGATAAAGCCCCCGACTTGGTTGTGCCTACTAATTCAAAGGAATGATGGATTAATGAAGCAATCACACACAAACACACACACACACACGCACACACACATACATACACACAAACACACACACAAACACACACACACGCACACACATACATACACACACATACACACACACTCACACTCACACACACACACACACTCAAACTCACACACGCATACACTTACACACGCAACGCACACACACATTCATTTTTTTTTAAAGATATAATTTATTCTTCATCAGCTGATAATGTAAAAAGTTCGGAGGACAAGTTACGGTGCAGAAATGGGAAATTAAGAGAACACTGAAGAATTGCACACACATGCACACACACGCACACAAACACACACGCACACAAACACACACGCACACATTCACAAACACACACACACACACACACACACGCACGCGCACGACCACGCACACACACGCTCACACTCACACACGCAAACTCTCACACACGCACATACACACACACACACGCACACAGACACAAACACACATATACAAACATGCATGCAACCACACGCAAGACACATGCATACGTACAAACATGCATCATACACTATACACTATGTACATGATATATGTTATGCGAACGTAATAAAAACAAACTCATCAGGCTTATACGGATCGTCCATCGGAGGTTGAATCCATTCAGTTGGTGGTTGTGTATGGCATCTATTATCATTGGACAGAGTCTACACAAAACTGGTGATATTGTTTTTACAATTTAAGTAGATACGATTAAGAAACTTCCTGGCTCTTAGAGTTTTAAAATATGAATACCTCATGCAGAGCATTGGTAAAACCTTATCATGTCATCAAGTTTTTATCTAAGTTCGTCCGTATGCCAAGGTGAACATGTCAATGTGATTTCCACGACTGCGCAGAACAGCAAAAGCTAATTTCATTAGCCTTTACCACAGAAAAGTACTTAATGGAAATTTGTATGATGAGAGTCTGTATATTTGGCGTTGAAATCATCTCGTTTCTTTAATATGTTTGTTTGATAATTAGATATTTTGTTTACTAATCAGATATTATGTGACATATTTTGTTTCATCTTCTGATAGTGTGTGTGTGTGGGTCCACATGCCTTCGGGCAATAGTAAATGACATCACTTTTGTGGACCCTGACCCACTCGCCGTCTCTTTCTGTTGTCTATAGTCTATTTTATTTTGTCCTTTGTTTTTATTCGTGTATTTTCTTGTTATAATGTTGCTATGTTATGTTGTTTATATGGTCAAATAAATGATATTAATAATAATAATGATAAGATTATGGGCTTGGCCTTAGGTGGCCTAGGATCGTTGAGATGAATCTACGGTAGAATTTTCACATTTGTTGGGAACGGAAATGGCGGTTTTCTTCTTCGGAGTCAAATGACCTTTTTTTTTGTAACTGACAAAAGGCATCGAATAGGTTGGAGATGTCTTTGATTAAGGACCAAGAATGTGCCTATAAGGAGCCAACAATGACCCAACCATACCGAATCCTTGAACCATTTCGTCCACGTTCCACCGCGTCGTCATAAGCAAGGATTGCGTCCGAGCGCGTAAGGATACTCGCCTGCAATGGTGTCATTTACCAAAAGTAGTTCCAAGTGATCCACAAGCTCATGGTCACCATTTTATGAATATTATGTGTAAATGTGTCCATGCGACAAACATCGTTTGTAATGAAGAAGAATCCTTTATGTTTGAAATGAAACAATATTAAAAAGCTCTTTGGAGGGAAAACATAAATTAATCAAATTGCCAGTAACTGTTTCAAGCTGATACACGCTTAAATACATTAATCCGAGTGATATTTTAAGGTTATGTTGTGAGATAGATTTGTTTTTCTTACCTCAATTAGGCCTAAGGCATTCTACCTAAAGTCTAGTAATGGAAGTTGTAAATTGTTAACATGTGAAATATACATATTACTAATGCAGTAAACGGTTATGAAAAAATATGTCCTATTTGGGTTTAATCAACCTTTTGTGAGCAAAGATAATTTGCGGCTCGGTGGGTGTATTGACGGTAATAATTCACATGTGGTACGTTCAGAGTTCAAATCCCCGAAAAGAATGAATAATATGTAATTAAAGGATGATGAATGACACTGAATTCAGTTGGATGGGAGACAGAACAGATGACGAATGAGAGCAATAAGGGTGAAAGTGGGTACCATTTTGTCGACAGCGTGCATGCTGCTCATGTAATAATTGACACACACATACGTACATTCACACACATTCTCTCTCTCTCTCTCTCTCTCACACACACACACACACACACACACACACACATTGATGGTCGTAAAATCCGATTTTGTTGATGTCTGATACCTCGATAATTTCAAAGACATGCACACACACATAGATCAACATATGCATGCAAGAAGTATGCACAAATATACTTTACAAACTTTCCGCACTCTAATCAGTCCTCGAAAAAAACACTGTTTTATCTTTTATTGATCTTTTGTTTTATCTCTATCTCATTTAGAACAAGAAAAGATAAGATGATTTTTAGAATAACAACTTTGTTGTTGGTGCGAAGATTAAACAATATTACAGATTCAACCATTTTGAGAATACCGCCCTACTACGTTTAATATGCATTGAACTTATGCGTCCTCAGAAAAAAAAATACATGCATGAAGTTTTAGGTGCACACCCACATTTGTCCGACCTTTGTGTGAACATGGTGAATGTGCGCAGAAATGTGTAAGATTTTGACTCGTATCAGAAAGTTTTGGATTTTTAGGTATAT
This sequence comes from Arbacia lixula, assembly GCA_963669155.1. Taxonomy (NCBI): domain Eukaryota; kingdom Metazoa; phylum Echinodermata; class Echinoidea; order Arbacioida; family Arbaciidae; genus Arbacia; species Arbacia lixula. The sequence goes on along the minus strand of OZ022590.1, from coordinate 807,367 downwards.
ATTTGCATGTATTATATGTGCTGTATGTTATACCAACAATTATGAATAGAAGCATTCCTTTATTGTCCACTAGATTGATTCAACATTAAGGTTTCCTTTATACAGGGCTCCATAAAATCAGCTTTGCTTTCTTTGGGGTCCTTTCAGAGATTAATTTCTAAATTACAGTTTCGCTTTTTCAAATCTGCTTTTAAAGGAACATGAATTACAACTTGTTTTCCTTCTATCTCTCATACATTAGTCCCTATATGAATACCCCCTCTCTCTCTTTCTCTCCTATACTTCCCAGCCTCTCCCCCCCCCCCTCTCTCTCTCTCTCTTTTCCTCTCCCCATGTCTTCTACTCTCCATATTTTAATATATTGTTCTCTCTCCCTTTCTCTGAATAAAAAATGCAGTTGGCACAAGGAGAGTAATAGGATACAAGAAAAAAAAAATAGGGCAATGGGGTGTATACCACACACAGCATATGTACACACACACACACACACAAACACACACACACATACACTTAATGTCCTATATAACCCACATTGCCATACAAGAAACGATATTACATCCGAGAGAAAATTCCGTCATTAGCAATGAAACTAATTTCTAATTACGGCGTTGTATCATTAGCAAAAATGAAGTCTGTGTTTTTTTTTTTTTTTTTGGATGAAGAGCCAGAATAGTGTTGCTATCGTTCTCATGGCAACGTAAACGAAGCGCTGGAAAAAAGTATATTGATCATTTTCATAATGGGGTAAAAGCTATTCATCTTTTTAACGGTTTCTGATTAGATGGAGAAAGAACGAACAGGTTCATGCCAGATCTTTTGCTGTATTTGGGGGTTTTTTTTAAATATATTTTTTAATTTGTAAAATGTGTATTAAATGTCAGAGTTATGATGAATACGTTAAGCTCTGTGCAGGCTTTAGCAATTCGTGGGAATTATAGGGTAAGCGAGAGTAAAGGAGAGAGAATGAGACAGAGTGAGATAGCAAGAGAGAAAAAGAGAGAGGGGGTGGTGAGAAAGAGAGTGACAGAGAGACAGGGTGAAATAACAAGAGCGAAAGAGAGAGAGAGAGAGAGAGACAGACAGAGACAGAGAGAGAAAGAGAGAGAGATATATAGAGGAAGAGAAAGAGAGAGAGAGAGAGAGAGAGAGAGAGAAAGTAGGATTTTGTTTTTTGCGTGTGTTTGTGTGAGAGGTGTTTGAGATACAGAATGAAGTTAGACTTAAATCTGTGTGTGACTTTTGTACCTTTCTTCACAGTAAATACACATAAATCCCACATAGCAAGGGTTTACCTGGCACACAAAGGGTTAATATGTTTAAAGTAATTTATGAAAGCTGTCAAATACTGAAAGTAGTACACGTACACATCAGGTATAGTCTCCCATTTAATATATATCTCACGGACATGTATGCAATTTGTTTTCTTTTCATCCAGCGAATGCATATTCTTTTTTTTTTAAAGGCATGCACTGAGAGTCAACCTTGGGCCAGGGAGGTTGCTTTTAGCGTGCAGCGTCACCTTGGTAACCGGTATTTCTATGGCGCCCGCCGTAGAGCGAGCGATACAAATTTCTACAGCAAATCGTGCGCGGATACGGCGTAGAGTGAAAACTGAAATATTCAGGCATTTGCTACACTGGTGTACGTGACATTCTTATATTTTGTTAAAGGGCAATTCATACTTCATCAGTTATAAGTTGAATTGAATGTATGTGAAAGTATGTGAATAGTTTTGTGCCAACAAATTTTTGGTCAAACATGAAAATTGTAATTGTATGTTTAAAGTAATTTGTTCACAAATAAGCAGCTGACCGTGTAAGCCTTATCTCGCAACGCTATTTATTTCCACTGCCAAAAATAACCAGTGTCCTCAGCGCTCATATAGACCACCAGCTCTCGTTGACAGATTGGAATTCATGAACACAGTCCCCAAAGATACCATTTACAGATAAAGTTCATTTTCACCCTACACGGCTACTCCCCATGCTTTATTGTTCTCCCAATGTATACTGCCATGTTTCACTTATTGTGATATAATTTGAGGCAACGCCAAACAAACAAACCTTTATGAGCTTGTTATATAATCAAATAAATTATGAGATTATCTTTGGAGCTCCCGTACGTTCAGAAACTAACCAACTGTTATTCCATGAAACTTAAACTGTTTAAACACCGCTGATAGTAACGGTGCACAACAATCTTCTTTTATGTACAAATGCATCTCCCAAATTCTACAACGTGTTCAACCAAAAATGTGAACCAGAGTTAACAGGACTACATGCCTAATCATGTGAATATCATATCAAGGAATCATCAGTATCCCACACCTGAACCCTGTCTTATAACAACAATGTGACCGATCGCAACTTGACTTGCGATTGGTATTGATCGTAACTCTGTACATTTCATATCAGGGGTTGGATTTGCGATCAATTCAGATTAATCGTAACTCTTTATAAGAGTATCCCCACAATATGGCCACAAGGAACCAGCAGTAAACTTGAGCTAGATCACAGGAGGTGTACAGTTATCAGCTCTGCTTTGTATGAACTAGCTCAGTGCTATAGGTAATACATTGTGTTGGAAGTGTGACGGGACTCTCAGTGCTATATGTAATACATTGTGTTGAAGTGTCACGGGACTCTCAGTGCTATAGGTAATACATTGTGTTGAAGTGTCACGGGACTCTCAGTACTATAGGTAATACATTGTGTTGGAAGTGTGACGGGACTCTCAGTGCTATAGGTAATACACTGTGTTGGAAGTGTGACGGGACTCTCAGTGTTATAGGTAATACACTGTGTTGGAAGTGTGACGGGACTCTCAGTGTTATAGGTAATACACTGTGTTGGAAGTGTGACGGGACTCTCAGTGCCATAGGTAATACATTGTGTTGGAAGTGTGACGGGACTATCACTAGACGTTAGCGAGTCGAGAGGGTTAAACAGAACTGTGCATGCCCGCACCACAAAGAGCAGCGATTGCTCATACGATCGATAGATAAATTGTACGACTGAGCCATCAATCGTAACTCGCAATTAATATTGATCGTAGCTTGTGTGGATCGATCATAACTATACGATCAATTGCAAAATCATGGATAGACATGGACTTCCATTAGATAGCAGTGACAGTTTGCGATATGGTGAGTTGCAATCGATAGCAACTTTGCAATTAATCGCAAACTTGCTCTAAAATTTAGATAGCAGCCGACTCTTTGCGATACGGGGCTCTGAATGTATTTAGGACACCGCAGACGACACGAATTTATCACGATTTTGCCACGATTCTGCAGTCCTTAGGGCATAAGACTGAAAATATGACATCAGCTCCTTGCACAAATTCAAGACGACTGACTGTGCCGTCTTCGGTTGCATTTGCACACTAGCGGAATATTAGTCTTAATTCGTGGTATGGATTCTGCGCTCGCTTGGTACATGTTTTAATGACGATAAAAGGTACCATCGTGCATTAGCCAATTGCGAAACGATCTAACTGATCTGGTGATCTGCCCCCTTGCCAACCCAGTTTGTTGTATAAGCCATTACGATGTCACAAATCCAACACAAATGGCCTTATGACAAATAAAAAAATGTCCTTAATATGCGTTTTGATGAGCACCTTCTGTGTAAAAGACTCGAGGCAAACCTAAACACGAATGAAAACCATTTTAATGCAAAATATCCTAAAATGTGATTATCGAAAATTGGCAATGCCCCATTTGTAAGCATAAAGTGTTTAAAGCTCGATGCATGTAACTTTTGGATAATGAGGTTGACTGACCAGATTAATTTTCCGCCCCAGTTATTACACTGCTCAATGAGATTGATGTGCATTATCGTGATTATTGGTGACAAAAAATGCACGGTTGGCACAAAAAGACACACATTAAGACCACGACTGGAGCCAAGAGGAGAAGATTACAATTTCACGACGGTATAACTACTTGTCTTTCCCGCAAAAGGGCGAAATGTCTATTATATTATTTATGTTTTTCCAGTTTTATTTAGGCAGGGTGGACTCTTTGATTATAAAACTGGTGTCACTGGGGACCCTGACGGACAAAAGATACATTACAATACATAACAACGTCAATAATAGATTAATACAAGACATGTCAACATAGTGCGAAAGATGTTGATCATCGTGGTAGTAATATCGCTAAGGTAGTAATATGTTGTCTCACGAAAAGGCAAACTGAAAATTGCGACGTTTCGACCGCTACTGCTAGTCTTCGTCAAGCAATGTGGACAGACGCGCGCAGCGACGAATGTGATTACATGTTTAATTGACTGTTAATGTGTAACATGTATTATAACTATGAGCTCTTGACTATTAATGTACAGGTACACTCTGTGTACCTCTACGTGCGTATGTACTTGTGTGTTGTGCACGTGTGTGTGCGTGTTAAGGTGTGTATGTGTATGTGTATATGTGTATATATATATATATATATATATATATATATATGTGTGTGTGTGTGTGTGTGTGTGTGTGTGTGTGTATGTGTGTGTGTGTGTGCGTGTGTGTGTGGATCGGGTTGGTGTTATGAAAAAACTTTGACATTTTTGAAAAATCATTTAAAATAGCTTTACAGCTGGAGCTGACATTTACACATCTACAAGTAAAAAATTTTCATGACATTTAATCAATTATCATTTTTATGATAATCCTTGGAGTATTTAATAAGATTATCACTTTGGGGCAAATTTGGAACTAAAAATATGTATGTTTCAGATAATTAATTCAGAAGAATAATTCCCACTGTGTATCACCCCTGTGAATCCACTAGCAACTGCTATCACAGTGTCATTTATAATGCATGCTGCTTCTGATAGAAAAGATTTAGTGAGTTAATATGTGTGATGCACAGTGGGCATTGTTGTGTTCTGAGTTGATTATCTAATACACACAAAATTTTGGGTCGAAATTTGTCCAAAAGTGAAAATCTCACTACTTATTAAAAAGATTATTCCAAATATTATAATTGATAAAATGTCATAAAATTTGCTTCTCAAAAATTGCCGTTGTTTGACTTAATGATATGTAAATTCCAATTTCTAATCATTTTTCAAAAGTGTCATAAGGGTTTTCAAACACTTACTAAAAGGTGATACTAAAAATGTTTTGCGTTTTGGAGCTGTATGGGGGTGACCCCCCCCCCCCCGGCCCCCCCCCCCCCCCCCGCCCCCCCCCCCCCCCCCCCCCCCCCTTCATGAGCCTTCTTCTGTCGTTTAAGCAGGCAGTGATATAACCCGAACCGCACATATAAATGCAGATTATTTTTCTAGGTGTTCCTTTATGAAATAAAACAAATTTTCCAAATATGCCGTAATACATGTTTTCGCTGTTCTATGCTTTTAGGGGCAATAACTGAGATTATCAACCACTCATTTTAATTTCGTTTTGTTCTCCTTAATATTGACAAATTAGCCCTCAGACTTTTTCTAATCCGGTTCTCTTTGACAGGTTTCTGCACAGTCAGACACCTGTAATACCTTCCCATATGACAGTAAGTTGAACCATCCTCCTTACAGCTGAAGATTTTTTTTTATTCAAAACTATACTTCTTTCGGGAATGATGGAAGCTATACATGTATTTCTCCACAACGCTATGTGACTTTCGTACAAAGAACACAAAAAACAACTGTTTGTCATTTTGCTTCTTGTTGTTTGAAATCAACTTTATATCAATCACAATTTTTTTTTTTATCTCCAAATGATATCTTCATTGTCTAGATTTGCAAATAGGTTTTGAGGCATGTCAATATATTTAACTGGCAAAGCATGTCGTATAATAGTGTTCGGAATACCTTTGCCCGATAGCACACGAGTTACGATATATTGTAGTGATCTAAATTCGACACTTGTATCATAAATAAAGATAATGATGAATTATCATACAATTTAAAAAGTATCACAAATATAAACAGATTACATGTACATAACTGTGATTTTCAGCATTGCTAATCTTAATTTTGCTCATCCTTCCCAAATCTCTGAATACACTCGCTCCCCTCGTTTTTCGTCACAGCGAATACGTGTAGTTCGGTTCACCTCTCATGCGACGGGGCCTTCACCATGGGGAACCAGAACGTGACTTACGACGCCTTCCCCATTGGCAACGTCAGCACTCCGGTAACGCACACATTCGCAACTTGTCGTGTCGGTGAGATGTGTGCGACTGGATCCACCACACAGTGTGACGTCATCGAAAGTGTGATCACTGAGCTTGAACCGAGCATCTGTCCGGGAATGTGTTACTACATGATCATCCCACATGAAAATTGCAGGGAAGGTAGGTTGATATCAATAAGGGACATAAAAAACATTCGGTTTAAAAAGTGCGGAACACGGGCGATTTCTACCAACTTGGTTAATAATTATTTATTTTCCTAATGTGAAAAAAAATAACTTCAGATACTCATGTCAACTCATAATTTTGGTCTTGTGTACTCTTTTGATAAAGGTGATGGGGAGTAACGGTAAAGACTATACAGGACGTGTACTAATAATACTGATACTAGTAACAATCATTCAATGGAGTACCATTCGGCGATGACCATCCTAACCATGGATCTCATTCTTGTTTGATATCAGGAGACCAGGAAAGAATCATCTCAAAATTTAAAAAAAAATAGTTGAAATGACACGAAATCCGTACTGGGTAATGACGGCAGAACGCAATGCTGATGGCCCATTCTCATTGTTACTACTACTCCTTACCGATCATGATATTCAACATAAAATCATATCTTGTGTCGAATGATAATTGTGATTGTACTTGCTTGCCAACAGGAGATCATGATCTCCTTTCCACCGTCTACACCATCCAACTCACGAACGACAATCAGAACATCACTATCAACCAGCACCGGTCTACCCAAGCGGCGGACACATTATCCGTGAACCCGGACTGCACGTGCTGTGCGGAGGCGAGTTCCGGTGACAATGCTGCTACTGTGACACCGCAGACGACAGACCAATGTGACATAGTCGTCGATTTGTCTTGTCCTGGTAAGAATATGCGTCAACGTGCGTCAACCGATTCTTCCATATTTGCTCAGTGACCGGGCTTTAGGGTTTAGCGCGCTTTGAGCTACTCACATCTCGTCTAATTCCTATTTGGTCTATAAGCAGAACCTAATTTAATGAATTTAGGGGTAGATTAAAAGTTAGGATTAGAAATTGGAGAAAAAATTGATACAAGATTACTGAGATACGCTCAAAGGTGTAACAAAAGTTCATGACGTCATACATGAAAATTTATTCTTTCGATTCATATGGCAATATCATGGCGTCACGACGTACTTAACGACAAAATGAGACAAGAAATGACATCTACATTTCATACTATTTCAGACTATCTCAAGAAATTGGGGGTCACCAACCATTCTGAAGAGCTCTGGCCTATTGGAGATTTTTTTTTACAATAATTGCACACAATGATGTTCGTATTATATGAAATATTAATCCAATAAAAAAACGGTATTCTTACGTTGCGTTTGCGTTACGCACGCGCACGCGCGGAAATTTTTGAAATGCTTGAAATGGCCTGGAACATAATATGCAAAAAAATTCTAGTTGAATTTTAGCACTTTTTAAATTTTGGGCGTGACAGACGTGACAAACCACCTAAATCGTGACAGACCACCTAAATAAATAATTCCGAAAAAGAAAATTAAAGCTATGAAAAACACATAAATATTTATTCGTCTTGATCTTATTCCTAAGGAACCACCGTGGAGTCATTTGCAGAAGGTGAGAGAGTGGAGTTGGAGATCACATCGGTCGATGGAGAGGCGTCCGTCAAGGTGGAGCTCGACATCGAGTTCACCGAAGAGGGTACTTACCATTTCTATCTCAACGAGTCTTGATTATAGAACTTGAGAATAAATTCACATAACGCACATACAGGAATAATCTACCTATTATGCACAAATTACAGCAAATACCATTAGTTTCTTACAATATGAATTAAGATACATAATGTAATGGTAAGGGCTAGCTGTTATACTCCAAACCTGACGGTGTATACACCGAAACACCAAATGGTGCCATCTATACTAAACTTTAAGAGAACGTGCTTGATCAGAAAAAACTTCAGAGTGTTCAGAATCGTGCCGCACGTTTAGTGTTTTCGGTTGGTCGCAATATACATACGTCTCCTTTGATTAGGGAACTCCATTGGCTCCCTTTTTCTCAACGCGTCAAGTTCAAACTTTGTCTGTACATTTATAAATTGATTAACAGTACTGGTCCTTCATATCTTGTAAACACAATTGCTCATTACACACCTGCTCGTAATCTACGTTCCCAAAATGATACCACCAAACTTGTTATTCCGAGAACAAACCTCTCCATAGCAGAAAAACGTTTTAGTATAGCTGGATCTAGAGTTTGGAATACACTCCCCTCTTCCATCCGAACAACACCGACCATATCATCTTTCAAACGACAACTCAAGTCATATCTTTTTCCAAATATCTAGTTTTATATTTTCATTTATTTAATGTGTATTTGTTTTGATGATTTTTGCTATCACTATTTGGTTTGACTTGGCTAACCCATCTGGGGCCTGGTGGCCTCAAGTGCTATACTAGAGCTTCTGTGAATAATGTGCTGACCGGGCTTGTCCCTTAAATTGTTGGTGAACGAAGCAGCAAGCAAGAGGCCACCAGGCCTCATCTGGCACAGTTGAGAACTCCAATGGTTGATGCAATTTAATGTATATATTTATATTTTATATCTGATTGTAAGCGCTGTGATACTTTTTGTGTATAGCGCAGATAAATAACCATTATTATTATTATTATTATCTAACACGATTCAGTATGGATTTGATGCTAAGGGTTTTAAATTGATTATCTAATACATTAAACTAAGTACATTTCAATCAATGCGATGCGCTCTCAAAATGCAAGACGTGGAACTGTTGAAATTTCGGGAAGCACTCGTTATTTAGAAGGTTCGTTATTCTGAACGGTACACGACAAATGCTCGTACTAACGAACCCTTTTTCGTTTTCGAACTAACGAGCATCGAGGTATAGGCAATTTACGAGTTTCGGAATTACGAACCCTCGGAATAACGAACCTTCGGAATATCGAACTGTAACCGAAATTCCATTCTGTTTGAAGATGTAAACCTGACTTGAATAAATTTGTCTTTGTGACACAGCGCATCCCTTTTAGTAGTATTCTTTTGCTCCTTAAACAGAAAACAATCAATCTATCGATCAATCAACTCACTACTCAACCAATCGATCGATCGATGTATCAACCAATTAACAACTCAACCAATCGACCAATCAATCATTCGATCGATCATCCTTTCAACCAACCAATCAATCAATCAATCACTCCATCTTTCCAGTTACCATCCTGGCGACCGTCTTCACCCCATCCAACGTCGACTCTGACGTCGAGGTGGTGGCTGGCAGCAGCTCATCGGGCATGGGTACGCAGATCAGGCAGACGGTAGCCTCGCTCGTGGTGGACATCGTCGCCGTAGACAGCAACGGGTATCAGAAAGTGCTCGGCGATGGTGAAGTGATCAAGCTCACGTTCGCGTCACCCGAGGAGGTAGGTCACGTGACCTTTGCTTTAATCATGCTCGCAGAACAATGTTTTCATTTAGATTTGATGTGCTGTCACAATGTATTAGTTCGGAGGCATCAGCCCACAACAATCGGTCGACGAGTCCAAACTGCAATAAAGTCTGTCAATAAGGTCAAGCCAGATTAAAGCATAATTAATGGTTTTTATGGCCAGGTGCGCTTTCACGCAAATTGATAAGATATGCATAAGCGGAACTTATAGGCAAGTGATCTTCGTAGATAATGGTTTCTGTATATAGACAAATGTGACTGACTATTATGAAGATAGATAAGTTACTTCTACACTATTGTGATTATCATCACTCTTACTATTGTTATAATTATTATTAACGTAATCATTATCATGTCTCCTTCTCCAATACCTTCACTCAAGTTTGCAGCAGGCTTCCAAATATTAAGCGTGCATTTGCACGCAGTAAGTTGTTACTTCTGTTGATGGTGCTATGAATTTTATTGCGTCCATAAAGGTATATAACTATTATTGAAAATTGTAGAAAATTTCATTGAGCCCCCGCCGTCTCTCACTAATAATTACATTCTCTGTATCTTTCTCCTGTTGTTTATGTCTTTCTGTATAATACTTCATATTTATCCAATAAACTATTTCTATTTTTCTATCGCACATTTCCTCCGCAGGAATGGTACAAGAAAAGAATATGTGCTTTCTACGACGAAGACGAACTTAAGTGAGTTAATATCATATTTCGAACTATATACCTACAATGTATGTAGTTAGGCTATATCTCAAATTCCCTGCATACAGATATAAGTACAAACAGACGAGCAGCTGTTTAAGGTGAACTCAATTCGGTTAAAAGAAGAAGATTGATTTCGTTTACCAGCTCGACATATGTCAGTGAATTCGGATAAATTATACAATTTTCAGAGAGCGATGATAGTATATACATTTCATAAAATTAAAAAAAAAATAGTGTTATCAACCGACAAACAATTTGATGATAAGTTTAACTAACAGCCAGGAAAAGCGTTGCGGAAACGTTTTACGTAAAAATATGTGTGTAAGAAGGCCTGCACTCACGACACGCTTGAGGAAATATAATCGCAGCATCGCAGTGTTTCTGAACTTCAGTTTGATTTAGAAATGGATCTTATTAACACTATTTTGAAGTAGATCAGGTTCTTATTTGCTCCATTTTCATGAGACTAAAGGTTATTATTAGCGCCATCTTACCTTGAACTTGCCAAAGAGTGCTACCAAAACCTCGTCTGTGTCATAATGGTACTGTTTTCTTATTTTTTTTTTTTTTTTTTTTTTACTAAGGAACTGTTTTCTTTTCGTAAGGTGCATCTGCACATCAACGATTAAACTGGGGTAACGGCGATTAAAAATGTATTTTTATTGTATTATTATTTTTTTTTTTACTAAGGAACTGTTTTCTTTTCGTAAGGTGCATCTGCACACCAACGATTAAACTGGGGTAACGGCGATTAAAAATGTATTTTATTTTATTGTATAAACTCACCGTTCATCGTAATTACCATGGGAACAGCTTCAATGATCGGACCTCATTGGCTGGCACCGTGGTAACTGACACTATTGCAATATACAGTGATTGTAAAACATCATACGCAACATGGTTCAGACGCAAGGATAAAGAAGCCAATGATGGCGGTATGTTTGTTATATTCTTCTCAGGTGGTCGACGTATGGGTGCTACGCGAACAGCCAGGACATGACGCACGTGGAATGCTATTGTAACCACACCACTAGCTTCGCCGTACTCCTTCAATTTGAGGTGAGCGGAGTATTAGAGATTATCGCAGTTTGTTAGTGTAAAGGGTCCTACTGAAAGCCGCCAAGAGCACCCAAGAATTCGTAATCGATATAGTTATCGCTGCCAAACATGCCAAAAGGCCGCGAAGAGAGTTTATCCAAAATTCTTCTACAATACAGATTTAAGTACCGAAACAGCCACTTCCGCAGGCTCATAGATATTTACCGTGGGTCTTTGACGTCACTTGGTGTCTTCTGCCGCTCCTGGCGGCTTCCAGGGTGCTCTCGGCTTCTCTTGACGAATATTAGATATTGCACTCTTGGCGGCCCTTGGTGATTTAGAAGGACCTTGTGTAAATGGAAAACAAATCAATCAGTTGAATCATTTGATTTTTTCAAATAATTTAAAGTCGTCCAAAATTACTTCTCTTTTTTTCTAAACTCATTCATTCATAATTTCTCTTCGATCATAATTAGCTACACCTCTTCTTACCAAGGTATCTTCCCTTCTCTGTGGTATCTTCATTTCCTCTCACAAATCTTCCAGTCTATCATGTATTGTCCTTTGGTATTAAAAAAAATCTATTTGGTGTGTCTGCTGTTGCATGTTTCTTAAATCTACAATCTTACACTCATTGTTTATTGCGCAACGATCTGCAGGATTGTGCAATCGAAGGTTCCAATTTGTATATTCAGACCTTGATGACTCGCTTCTTCAACGGACTGTCCATCGCCGCTCTGTTCCTGTCAGTCGTGGTCTTCACATACCTTAAGTAAGTAAGGACGGCGAATCCAGGTACGCACACATGCAAGCGGTTTACCGCTATCGCAAGCGATTTGCCGCTAACGCAAGCGACATTTTTGTCGCGGTAAATAGGTTATTCATTTAATCCAGAGAAGGTTCTGCTTTTCATTGCTATTAGGGAGCTTAGATTTCTCATTCATGACGCGGAATCGTCTGAGCTGGGGAAATCAGCCAGACTGGCGCATCATGCGCGAGGTAGTCCATCCTACGTCGCCTATCAGGCAATTTCATTACTTTTTTTGCGAAATTTCGTGGCGCGGCAAGTTTGATGATGATGGCGCTATTTTCCTTTAATTGCTCTGTCAAGTTGCATCGCGTCCCAACGTAAAACAACTCTAAAGTAAGATTATTCACGACGCGGAATGAGGAGGAGAACGCAAAATTTTTTTTTTTCGCTCTTCACGCACTGGCACGCATTCAA
>OZ022590.1:737287-789787 GCA_963669155.1 Arbacia lixula | reverse complement strand
GATTGAAGTGAGTTTTATTTTGAAATAACTCCTTTTATTTCTGTCTCTATGAATATCTATATCCACAAATATATATTTTTTGGGAATATGTATACAGCTGTGTTTGTTAGGATGTTTGTTTATTTTTTCATCTAGTTGTATATTTGTACTTACCTATCTATCTGCTTATTTGGCTATGATATGCTTCTCGATTTACCACTATCACCATCTCATACCATTCCCAAAAAAATCCAATAATTACATAAATGCCATTTCCTATACAAATACCAGTATCAATACTTATTCATAACTAGCCTAGGCACTAGGCTGTGAGGTGCATGGACATCGCTCAGTCTGTTAACAACTATGTCTGGTAATACAGACTATGCCTAATCGAATCCTCGCACCTCCTCTCAAGCCAGAGGAGCCATGACATAATTAGGACGTAGTCTGTGTTACCGTTCATAGTTGTTAACAGACTGGGTTGTGTCTATGCACCCCACAGCATAGTACCTAGGCTAAGTCATATAATCAGCAATACTTATGTCTGACCCCCTCTACGTCCTATACAGGGCGACTGCGCGTGCCGTGCTTATCATGGTACCCATGCTGGGAATGACCTGGATAGTCGCCATCTTGCAGGCGTCTGCTAAGAACGTCTTCTTGCAGTGGCTCTTCATCCTCCTCAGCGCTCTCCAGGTAAAGAATTGAAACACTCGGGTGTTAATGTGAACACCAGTTAAGAATTGAGTGTGGTTCTTGTCAAAGGACACTGCAGGTGAACAATTGAGTGTGGTGCTTGTAGGATGACACTGTCGGTAAAGAATTGAAACACTCGGTGCTAAAGTTAACACCAGTTATAAAAAGAAAAACACCATATATTGCCCATTTATCACGAATGGGTCGTATGAACACTACCGGATCGCGTAGGACGTGTACCTGTTCGTTCCATCACACCGTCAACAGGCATTTTGGTGTACATTAAATATGAATGGTTCTGCCTGGTTTAAAAACAAAAATATGGACTAATGAAAAAAAACATTCCAGTCGAACATAGCAAGTTTTCCGTATTTACTTGTAATAGCGTTTTTAATTTCGGTGTTAATAGTCAATGTTCATTTGACCATTTCTAAAGTTGAACGCCAGATTTGTTTTGGTGGAAAACTGTTCACCTGCCCTGTGCTTGAATGCCCCTGGCCACTATACTATTGATAATGATAAATGATAAATACTAAATTGGATGAAGGGACAGGTGCATAGACATAAGGTGGAGTTGGTATTATAAGATCCATTTCGTTTAACCACCCATTTTACTCTGGTTGTCAGTGTATCATTGATTATCAGATCATTGAATATTTGTAGGGGAACGGGCAGGGGCTGCCAAAGGAAAATAGGCACCTATTATTCTTCATTTCACAACGTCAATACATTGTGCATGGCAAAAATGCGTTTATACAAAAATCATCTTTTGTAGCTACTATTAATTTCGCTCTTCCTCTATCTTTACATATAATTCTTCAATTTTCCTTTGTATTTCTTCAGGGACCGCTCTTCTTCATTTTCCAGTGTATCATGCATCCAGAGGTAAGTAGGGTTATGATCATGATGATACGAACCAGTGACCCACGTGATTCATTTATTCACTCATTGATTCATTTCCATTGCAAAATGATGGATTGACAGGGTTGAGATGATGTTTGAAATTTGCATGGTGGTATGATCAATCACGAGAGAGGTTTACGGTACACCATGCGTAAAGTCCTGGAAGGACTGAGATGAGAAAAGTGGATAGAATTGGAGGTGAATTGGAAAGGCGAGAAAGTGGAGATTTGAAAGTAGAGTATTCTTTCAAATGACAGGACTGAATTCTTAAAACAACACCGTCATATACAGTACGCGAAAATCCTTTGTCCGTCATTTTGCCTGGTGCATTGCAGGAGAAGAGAAATGGCTATTTAAAACTGTTCAACAAATAATCTAGTCGTTGAGGTATTTCACAGGGCTGATCCAGCAATGGTATATGTACAAAAACAGAGTAGTTAGAGGAGCGGATGCATCGTATAGGTTGGCACTGACGTAACAGTGACGTTGTGTATTCTGGGGCTCTTCTATTATTACTGCTGTAAACCAAAAGAAGGATTTTTTTAACGTTTTACGTGAACCAAAGCAAAATCAATGCAATAATCCCCTTTACTACTGTAGGGCTACTACATGATTACACAACTGAAGTCCTGAGGTGCACACTGATTTATTTTCGGGGCTCCTTTCCCCCAGCAAGGTTTTTCATCATTAACATAATTAACATAAAGTACATTTGAATTTTCAAGTTACTAAAGAAGAATCAATAGAAATAAAAGGAATAGAGCATGCCAACTAGAATGTAGGAACCCTATTGACCAAGTCAACAAATAAAAGCAAGAGGGGTGAAGATGGCAGACTAGCTGAGGTGATTAAGGAATAAAGAACGTTTAACGAAAGTGCCAGATGTGAGGATGGAATGAATGAGCACATCTGAATAAGAAAGGAATGAAGGTGATCAGAGAAGTAGGGTAGTGACTGGTTAGATGAACGTGAACATAAGAACCTATTGAAATTGGGCTGAATACAAACTGAACTGGACTAAATAACGAACCAGAAGTAAAAGGAATCAAACAAAAGGGGAACTTAAAAGGAAACTTGAGCGTCTTACACTACCATTCCATACACAGGTACAGAAGATCATCGGACGCAAGAAGGGTAAGGTAGCCGACTCGTCTAAGTGGGCCATGAGCACCTCGTCGACCGGAACAGAGTTGACCAGTAAGAGCGTCACCCAGACTGACACCACCAAGTTCAAAGGCATGTAGAAAGATACACACAACAATGGCCGGGATACTATGGAGATACGACATGTCATGTATCCGCTAAGGCTGGCTGCGAGTGGCCCACAGTCAGACTTATTTCATGTTTATTTGGAAATACTGAAAGATCTATCAATCAGAAATATGAACAAATATATATTAAAAGTTAAACTCTGGGGATAAACTTAATACTACTTTTTATCTTGATATAGAGTTATTTCCATTTCCCACTTTGCAAATCAATACACGGTTGTCGGAAGTCATACATCGATTTCAAATTGTCTCTGACGCGTATCATATTTGATGACATACATCTTGTGTCGTTAGATGCAACTGCTGAGTGATTGAATCTCAACTTTTTGAAGTATCAATTGGGTATCGATTAATGCACTGGCGATACAAGATAACACACAAACAAACAATCAAATGCATTCAGTAACATTTTGCCTGGCTGAACTAGGAGGCACACTCCCTTGTCAGTATGACACCGAGCCTGAATATATGAGAGTATAGGTATATATATAGCTGATATATAGCTGATATGATCAAAGTCATGTCGCAGTGTTAGGCAATCAGACACATCATGTATTACGTAGGACAAGGATATGTACATGTACAGGCGTTGGTAAAAACTGGGTTGGAAGAGATGTGGGGCGGGTTGGGGTGGGGTCGACGTTATAGGAACTCTTCCCAAATCTGATTCTGGAACTCTACTTCTTACACTGACATAGATCAGTACAACGGTCATGTCTGTAGAATGATCGTGGGTTAATGAAATATTACTGAGTGTAGCGTTTTCCACGTTGCCCCAATGCGAGATCCACGTGGTTGCTGTGTATATGTTATAAGTTCAATAGCTTAATGATAATGTACGTATTTAGGCATAATTCTTTATTCGCACGTAAATGAAAGCAATCACATGGTTGTGTCAACGATTGTTTTACAACATGTAAAAGCCTTCTGTAAATATGAGATTTATTGAGTTGGACATAATGGAGCTAATACAATGATTGTGTTATTGGTACACATTGTAATAACAAGCTTTACAACGTTGTAACAATTTTGCTACTGCAATATTTATCCTTCAAAGAATTGGTATTATTGTTGTTAAAATCGTAGGAAATTGATTTTCTGAGCAGAAATGTTACAACGAATTGTGTATAATCCATTCAGTTGCACACTACAGTACATACAAACATTCCTATGTATATAATTCTGAATACGTTCATTTCGCGAGGATAAGAAAAGCCAAGCAATTTTGTCGTTGTGGCGATATGATCATATCCCTAACGTTGTGCGTTGGTTTGAGCCTGTACGGGCCCGGTCACCACACCCGAACTTTGTTCGAGCGTTTCTTGAACGGTAGGGAGAGGGGGTCGAATTTCGACACTTTCGGAGTGGTAGGAGAGACTATCAATGGTGACCGATCGTATACAGCGTTGCCATAACAGGGCCAACTTCTGTTAAACGGTGGTGATCGGTAACGAGCGGTGACGATTTTCACCCACCGCTCCAGGAACGCTCCAGCAAAGTTCTGGCGGTGTGATCGGGCCGTTAAGTGTGTAACCTTATGGTAGGACATTGGATGCATAATCTGGCAATGCGAAATGCTGTGTCATTTTCTTATCATTTGAACTGCCATTGCTTTATTTTCATGTTATTTATCAAATTACTTGTTGCACTGCATGACGAAATAGATAGCAAGAGAGAGAGAGAGAGATAGAGAGAGAGGAAGAGAGAGAGAGTGAGAGCTAGAGCTCGAGGGATATAAGAAATGCCGCTCTTTCTTTCAATCGAAGTTGTAATATAGAACATATCATATGAAGAATGATGTATTATACTATATAATAACATATATCTGCCAGAGAAAATATCTTGCGCGATGTAAAGAAGTGGAGTTACTGAATAGATGTTAAATTTCTATTGCTGTACAGTTATCTATTATCAATATATTTCCTCCATATTTAGTCTATATTATTGGATATTTTGTATATAGCCGTATTTTCTGAAATAATTCGTGATGTCTTTATTCACCTTGAACAAAGCTGTATCAGTATGCTGACAAATGTCTTTCATTGCTGCTTCGCGTTCTTGTGCCTCTAACATGTCTTTCTAAAAGATTTAGTCTTTCGCGAAACTCAATGTATATATTATGCAATTATTTATAGTAATCAGCTCTTTTCTTCTGAAAAAGGATCCTATTCTACTTTTACAGTCTCCATCCAAATGTATATACAAGCAATATAAAAGTATCACGTGATTAGGTCGTTACTGCACTTCAAGTACTACAACTTACTTTGAGTTGAAATCAGTGTGTATTTTTTTGCGCATTTCTCCAGCGATTAGATCAACATACGCATAAACAATGATTAAGAACAATGTAACGAACTATTTGAAGAACAAGTACATAACATTATCACGATAAGTACCTTATTCATGCTTGTAGGTATGGTCTATAAGTGTACCCATTGACTGTTACTATATGTAAATACAATTCTACCTCTGGTATGCCTTTACATTATGTAGCATTTGCGGTAAGTATATGTGATCAATGGTAAGACAGTTTATATATATACACACACAATATACAACGAAAGATAGAAACTAATCCAGGAATTGGTATCAAGAAGTATGCCATATATCAGAACAATTTATTTTTATGCTACATTGTCACTCTGGAAGCATAGTGTGTATCAACATTAGTAAGTGTCAACAATTGTTTGAATGATTTAGATAAGAATGTAAATATGAAATCGACATTTGGATTGCTTCATTTATTCATTTTTTTATCTTTACTCTTTTTC
Source organism: Arbacia lixula (assembly GCA_963669155.1). Taxonomy (NCBI): domain Eukaryota; kingdom Metazoa; phylum Echinodermata; class Echinoidea; order Arbacioida; family Arbaciidae; genus Arbacia; species Arbacia lixula. The sequence goes on along the minus strand of OZ022590.1, from coordinate 784,164 downwards.
TTTTATATAATGTGTCTTTTATATTATTTAAGGAAGTTTGAACTCTTCTTGCGCCCCGTATATTATAACCCCACCACGGATAAATGTGTGTAGGTGAATTCAAATTCAAAATTCAGATTCAATATCATTCGTTCATTGCAAAACAGATCAATCAGTATTGATTTCAGGTACTGGAAGTCCTCCAACAGGTTATAAGAAACAAAATTTGGCTTTATCGTAGTAAAAAAAACACCTTACCACCAGAGTTATATAAATCAAAAGAGTAATTTTCATTTTGTGCCCTGCACGGCGACAATCTCAGAGAATGGCGGCATGTTTAAGATTTGATTAACCCTTTTTTATAGGTTACGCCGTTGTGAATATTGGTACCAAGTTTCGTGTTTTCATTATCATCATTAACTATATTGCTCTAAATCAGGAAAGTTATCTGCTTGAGAAATAATCCTTGATATCAAAAGATTATACATCTCTTTTTGTGTGTACAATTGTACAGAACAAGTAGGAAAATGATAGTGCCTTACACACTTACATATGTAAACAGATCAAATTCATCGTATAATTGCTGAAAGGTATTCAGATAACGAACAACTTTCACATGGTGTATATGTTTTAATTATTTCTGAATGCACATTCATACATTATACCATGGTTGTATCTCGGATCAATTGTTTTTGGAACAAACTTTTCTCGTTTGATACATTGAAGTACCTTCGCTTTTCCGTGAACAGCCTTGTAATCATTTCTATGCACGTACATGTAGCCATGCTAATCAAGTTTATTTATCACATTCAACCAAATAATTTTTCTAGTACTAAAACTTGACTTTACTATTATTCTTGTACAGATTTTAAATGTGGTCATGTTATGTTTTAGTTAAAGCTCCAGTTCACATATAAAAACGAAAACACAAACAAATACTGAAAAAATGTTTCTTTCATTTTCAAATCGAATCAATCCGTGTGATCAATTGGGCGAGAAATAACATATTCGTAATCAAAACTCATCGGAAATTGTGGATGGAGTCGTGATGTTGCATGCCGCAGCGGCCAGCTGATGCAGGGGGGACAGCCTTTAAGTAGATTCATTTAAACTATTCTGCGTAATAAATTTGCACATTTGAAATTCATTCCTCTACCCATTGTCTTTCAGGCGTGGTGTTTGCACTTTCAATAAATTTTACTTGCACTAAAGTAACGTCAGTTGCGTTTTTATTTATCATGTGTGGTCCGAAAACGATACAGATGTGTCTGCTGATGTGTGTTCGCCGTTAGGATGAATTGGAAGAGAGGAATGGTTGGATGAGTGCGTTGCTGTTTAAACAATCGTCATATCGGAAGAGATGAAGGCGATGGGTGGGAGCTTCGCTGTTAAACCCTCTCGGCACCAACTCAGGCTAAGCCCATTGACTTTGACATTGACATTGACGGCACATTCCACGCGCCCGTGTTGATGATTGCCATGCCATTCCTGTACATTTGTAGGCAACGAGTCAAGGAACTTTTGGGCGTCTAAACGCTCAGCATATTTTGCCCTCCTCTCCTGCATGCTTCTCCGTCTCGCATACCCGTTACTTTCCTTTCCCTCTTCTGCTTCCCTTTTCCCCCTTATTCTTCTCCGACTTCTCCAACTGTGATTTATCTCCCCTTTTGCTTAGTTATATGTCAATTTTATTTCATAACTCCAATTTGGATTCTGCTCCCTGCAACGATAACGTACATAGATCATATAAACAAAATATGAAATTACAAACAAATAATTTAATCCTCGGAGATCAGAAGCATGCTCAACATTTCAGTCGTAGTCATTTATTAAGATTTTCATTTACATTTTCAACGCCATCGCAACATCTTTTATTCACACATATTAATTTTCTAGTATTAAAATACTACACAAAATATGACCGATATTGCTCAATAAATGCCATGGGAACAAGCAAATACAAACTGTAGTACTAGTTTTTACAACTATTAACGAGACGAATATATTAGTTACTACGCGAATTATTCGGGGTATTTTGTACATGTTATGGTATGTTTAAAAAAAAACACACATTTTTTTCCGGGGAATAATTCGGTAAAGTGTTAGAGCCAGCATGACTTATTGGAACAAAATCTCTCAATGAATTTACCATACATGCATTGTCACATTGCATACATGCGCATGTATCTAGTAACTGCATCATTTCTCTAAAATCCTCTGTGCATCTTTGTTCGTTTACGTTTTATATGTTAGCAAAAACTGGCCTTGCACTGTGGCAGACACGTATATGGGATCCACAAGAAAATATGGTTAAAGCGTTTTTTTGTGACTCCGTGGGCATAAAACGTCTGATGGAACTCCGTGTAAGTTAGATATATTTGATCAGACAAATTAATATGCGTACATGGCGTGTGAAAAATACACATTCAAAATTCATTGTAACAGATACTACACTGTTCTTCTCGCACTACAAATGTACCCAGAGCAACTCTTCCATTTATACTTTTCTACTTTTATGTCTACTATTAGTAGTAGTAGTAGTAGTAGTAGTAGTACTACTACTACTACATGTACTATATACTTGTCATACTACTACTATTTCTACTACTACTACTACTACTTCTTCTACTACTATTATCACTATCAATTCTACTACTGATAATTACCTTTACCACCAGCACTACTACACTACTTCTATTACTACTACACTACTTCTATTACTACTACACTACTTCTATTACTACTACTGCTACTATTACTACTACTACTGCTACTGCTACTGCTACTACTACTACTACTACTACTACTATTGTTACTACTATTACTACTTCTACTACTACTACCACTACTACTACTTCTACTGCTACTACTACTACTACTACTACTACTACTACTAACAATTCTACCAATACAACTGCTACTGCTTATTATGCTCCGTGTATTACGCGGTATCCCACCAGCTTCGTTCTTTATTACACCGTCGTCATAGATCACGTCCTTGTGTGTTTTTCAGTTTCAAGAACATCCCACTGATCATAACTGCAGGTAAAAAGAGCATGGCCAGATTGACAGAAGGTATGGACGTGAGAGAATAAACGGAGAGATAGTGGGGTGGGAGGGGAGAGAGAGAGAGAGAGAAAGATACATGTACATATAGACATAGACATGGAGAGAAAGAGAGTTGGTGGTGACATTGAAATATTAAATACATTTATATATCGCTTGTCTAAGTCATTTATAAAAGGCATGAGCAAAGTAAAAGTTATACCGGGTGTGTCAGAAAGATGGTAACCCAAGTCTGAATTAGGAATGTAGTCTATTGCATATTCAGCACCAATACATTGGTTTTTTTTCGTAGAAACAATGATTCACAAAGCAATACGAATACACATACAAACATACATGGAAATGAAATGATTGATGGAGCAATATCATGACCAGGTTTATAGTGATAATACAGGGGAGAAAAACATTGTCATATTTGTTCATTGAAACTCAAACGGACCATCCACTCTATGTTAGATTGTAGACTATACTATCTGTTTTGACGAACATCGAAAACGCATATAGACTGCATACACTTCTTACAGAAATTTCCGGCCATGAATCTAGTCCAAACCAACTCACCAAGTGCAAGTAGTGCTCCACATGAGATGTAGATTGCAGTCAAAGAAAGAACCCGTTCGAGATAGACCGCGGCAAATGACCCCAAGATGTTGATGACGCAATAGCCGAGGAAGAGAAACACACCGTAATTGGCGGCAAAATGCTCTGAACCATATGCTCTGCATGTGATCAAAAGCAAGAAGAATTGGGAAGGTGATCAGAGTCACATCTCTCCGTAAATAAACGGTATATAAAACTGGACGAAGAGAGGTTATGATAATTATGAGAATTAATGCTGAAGGTGTCGGAGAATTTATAGGAGCTAATGGTTTGTGGGAATATGTGTGTAAGTGGGTGTGTGTGTGGGGTGGGGGGGGGGGGGTGGGGAGGGTGGGGAGAACAGTTCTTAGATTCTATTTTCCGTATGCCAAAGTAAGTCCAATTTGTGTAAGCATTTAGCAACGTGACCATGATGATATATTTTTTTTCTGTACGTGTTCACTTGTGGAAGCATTCCTGGTAATGCAATTTGCCCAAAAGATGTTTTTAATTTTAAGCCCCAGTTGATACCATATTTTACACCCAATAGTGTTTACATCTATTCTTTAAACACGTCCGTTCTCCTACATTCTTGTTGTTAATTTCTCATTTCTTGGTATTGTATTTGGTTACGAGTGTTTTTAAAAGTAACACCATCTTGGGAATAGATGAATAGCAACATATGGTGCTAGTTAAATGAAACAATTTTTTTTTCGTAATGCAAAGGAAACGAGGGTCTTCAAACATTTTGTAAGTAGCTATCATTACGACCGGGTGTTGGTTTGGGCCTAATAGTGCATTATTTACGTTACTTACATACAGATAAAGAGGATAAAGGTGAGGTATATGAATACAGGGGAGGAAAAGGGCAAAGGAAGAGAGAGAGAGAGAGAGAGAGAGAGAGAGAGAGAGAAGGAAGGAAAAGAGAGGTGGATATAGATAAAGAAGATAAGGGGAGATATATGAACACAAAGGAGTGAAAAGGGAAGGAAAAGAGAGAGAGAGAGAGAGAGAGAGAGAGAGAGAGAGAGCGGCGTATAGATTCAGGTTCCGTCTCTTCCCATATTTGTCATCCAGAATGTAAGCTCTTTACCTCATGACTACTACAGGCACAGCTTCAAACGTCCCTCCCAGGGCAGAGAATATACCACACCCCCAGATGAGGTACAGCCCTCGCCACGCCAGCCCCGTTGCAGGCACCGACAAAAGCAGCGCAGACATCGAGCCACATATACACATCATGATGACCTTTTGATGTGGTGAGAGAGAGAGAGAGAGAGAGAGAGAGAGAGAGAGAGAGAGAAACGTATAGATTTAAAAAAAAAGGATAAGGGGAGATATATGAATACATGGGAGGGAAAAGTGAAAGAAGAAAGAGAGAGTGAGAGAGAGAGAGAGGATAAAGGGGAGATTCACGAATACAGGGGAGGGAAAAGGGAAGAAAGAGAGAGAAAGGGAGAGAGAGAGGAAAGAAGAGACAGATAGAAAGGGAGAGAGAGAGAGAGTGTGAGAGAGAGAGAAGCGTATAGATAACGAGGATAAGGGGGATATATGAATACAGGGAGGGAAAGGGAAGGAAGAGAGAGAGAGAGAGAGAGAGAGAGAGAGAGAGAGAGAGAGAAAGAGAGGATAAGGGGATATATGAATACAGGGAGGAAAGAAGGAAAGTAGATACATGTACATATGAAAAGGAAAGAGATAGAAAGAGTGAAAGAGAGAGAGAGAGAGAGAGAGAGAGAGAGCGAGAGAAGTGGGGAAGATGCACAAAAGTGACAGAATGATGAATACTATTAATTTTTGTCCGACTACCGTGAAACATGTATACGAAGTCTACTTAAGAACAATGTGGCCTTTTTAGACAGGCGGTCTTTTTGCACGGGTGGTCGCTAACGCAGCTTTCACTATACTACTACCACTATTATCATGACTATAACCACTGCTACTGTTACTATACTACTACTATTACTATTATCACTACTACTGCCACTTTTTTAAGTATCAAAAAATATATATAGCACAGCTTTATTTAATGATTGTATTAATTTCCAGTTTTCACTATTCATGATGGCCTTGTCAGTTATAAAACTGCTATTGATGAGGCCCTGATAGATAAAAGATGCAACGAAAATATTACTTTGTCTAGAGAGTGTGCCGCTACGAGCACAGCAGTGACATTCTGAGAGTAGGCTCTTAGGTAATGTCGAACCTCTCTCTTGAAAGTTGTGATTTAGAAGCAGACACCTGTAAAAGAATTGGTGTGTCAATACAGCTTCCGACTTGTATGAACAGTCAATCTTATCGTACCTTGATTGTAATATAATCCAGGCAAATTCCTGCTGCCAGATGTCCAAAGAGACTACAGAAGGCGGATGTAGAGCCCATTGCCGCAAGGAAAAGGTCGTCTTGGATGAATTCTTCTCCATAAATCTGAGTAGAAAAAAATCATTTGAAGATGATTGCTTTATGTTGTATGGGTGTCTTTTAGAACGAATTACACGCACGGGCACACACACGCACACACGCACGCATGCGCGCATAAACACACACACACACACACACACACACACACACACACACACACACACATACACATGTACACGGGGATATAGTTACGAGGCCCTTGTTACAAACACACATACATGTGCTAACGCATCCATATGCAACACATAGACGTACACACTTGTAAACGCACACATACACGCTTACTTACCCCTCCTATACACATATACAGTAAAATACACGTTTTTACGTCTCACAGATATTTTTTGCACGTGTTTGATACACGTGTCAAACACACGCAAACACACGCACACACACACACACACACACAAACACACGCACACACACACACATACACAAACACACGCACACACACACACAAACACACGCACACACACACAAACACACGCACACACACACACCCACGCACAAACACACACACACATACACAAACACACTCACACACACAAACACACGCACACACACACACACAAACACACGCACACACACACACACAAACACACGCACATACACACACCCACGCACAAACACACACACATACACAAACACACTCACACACACACACAAACACAAACACACGCACACACACACACAAACACACTCACACACACACACAAACACACGCACACACACACACACAAACACACGCACATACACACACCCACGCACAAACACACACACATACACAAACACACTCACACACACACACAAACACAAACACATGCACACACACACACACAAACACACACACACACACACAAACACACGCACACACACACAAACACACACACACACACACAAACACACAAACACACACACACACACACAAACACACAAACACACACACCTATTATGTCTCGATACAGGGAGACATGTTCAACTTCCTTAAATCTATTTTTTTTCCTTTTTGATTTATATTGTATATCGTTAATCGCTTATATCATGTATCCATCAAGCGTACATTTATTTGTTATGTTTGTGCTGTGAGAGATCATGAGTCAAGTTTTTATTTAAAAATATATATATATTCAAATAATTAACATGTTTTGCTACTAGTACTCACCTTATAAGTCCCCACAAAGACTATTCCTGCAAAGAGAGGGGTGGCAGACATAATAAGAAAGTGCCAAGACGATGCACTCCTGAACATCTCGCTCGTGGTCAGCGAGAACCCCGACCACCGCCTGTCGACGTCCCATCGATTCATCGTCGCCGCCTCCAGCGGTGTATCCGTTGACCTCGACTCGGAAGACGATGGCACTTGTGAATTGTTTATCGGAGCGTTTATTTCATGTTGTTTTTCGTCTGTTGTTCGGTAAGATGGTTGACTAAGGCAAGACAAGGATGGAGTTTGGCTCTCTGACGTATTGGTATTTACAAGTCGGTCCATCTAGACAACAGAGAGAAAGTAAAATCAACCCTTTGCGTGCGAGACAAAATGCTGCTTTTTGGAATTTGCCTGTTTTTGCGCAATAACATCACCAATGACGCATATGGAGTTTTGGGGAGTTGATGGGGGTGGGGAGGAGAGTGAATAAGGGAGAAACACAAGACAAGAGAAAATCAAGAAGGGGCGAGAGACAGTGGGTAGAGGATGAGGGAGAGAGAGAAGGGGAGCACTAGAAAGAGAGAGGAGAAAGCGGAGATATATACAGATATGAAAGATAAGAGACGATTGATTAACACTTGATGTGTTACTCATGGTTTGTTTCACCTTCAACACAAAGAAAACCTAAAGAGCAGCAATTTATGCGGCTTACAAAGGGTTATTATTAAAAGTTATAATCATATATAACATAGATCCAGAAATAGCAAGTTGCAAGAGGTTCGTGTTATCCAATTAACCTTGTGACTTTTGAAAAATGACATTTCTGCCTTTAAAATGTGCCCACTCATGCATGACTCATTGGATTAATGTGATTTTCACACAGAAGTTAGTCAATGAGTTAAAAGAAAAAACAATCCTGCCAAATTATTTTGCCGAAAGCCTCTTCGATAAAAAGTTATGGTATTTTGCTTTAGGGGGGGACTTACTTTTTTTGTTGTGTTTATATACACACTACGGCATAATTCAATTCAGTGCCCTCATGTTTGCAGCAAAGGCCCAAAGAATGAACTTTAACTAACTCTTTTCACTTACTTCTACTGCGTCTGTTCCTCGCGGCGGGTCAAACATCATGAGTAGTCCTACTACTTGAAAAATGACAAGAATACCGACTTGGATGAAGAGAGATGGGCGCACTCGACTGAGCACTGATTCTTGAGTGTAGTATCTGCGGGAGGGAATTGACAAATTCTTTATACCACACGGGGCAATTTCATGAATTGGTGGACAAATCTAAAATTTCGTATGTCCGTATATTAGGCTACAGAATTCAGTGGAAGTTTATATATATATTATATAAATAAATATTCAAAGCGATTACAAATTCAGCATGATAACCTCCTTATTCATTGCCTGCCCTGCTGATTGATTCTAAACGTTCACTAAATGACTTTCGCATCATTCTTCATCTATCAAAGAGAATCCGACGAAAGTTAACATGTAATAAATAGGAGAATATTCTATTTAAACCAAACTAAACTCACTTTAGTTCCATAGATCCCTCGATAACAGGGTCGTCCGGTGACTCGTTATGTGGGTTGATGAACCTCGTCTCGATCATGTTGAAGAGAACGGCAGAAGACGCGAAAGTTCCCTGAAGGAAACCCGTCACTGCCCCCCGTCTCTGGGGAAACCACTGGGGGTACGGGGAAGGGGTCGGGTTCAAAAGTCAAGATTAAATCTCATTTTTCCTCAAAAAAACAACCATGTATAAAATAAAGAAAGAATAAACGTAAGCAAGAAACAAAAGTCATCTATATAAATATTTATTTGTTGAGAGGTCCAAAAAATAAGCAGGGATTGTGAATTTCGGACCCCGTATGAAAATATATATAGAAATTATGTAATATATAGTATGTGTTAGCAGTATTTAGGAATATTGTTTTCTCTATATTTATGAATATTTGAATTCGCGCACTCACATATTTAACCATGAAATCATATACTCAGTTATTAACTCATGTGTTCAACCGATGACGATAACGGTACTCCCTCAATAATTCATCCTATATGAAATGAATTAATAAAACATGTATGTTTTTTTTAAATTAATTACTGAATTGATATTGTTTTGCATGTGAAATAACAAAGAATAAGTATTAGGAGATTTCCAGATAAAATATTAAAAACTTGATTATTCATGGTAGATTTGAATCTTAGGGTGCTTTTCGACAGTCTTTTTGGAAAACGATGTAATATGTAGTATGTTTTAGCAGTATTCATTTATTAAATATTCTTTTCTCTATATTTCTGTAAAAAATAATGTGACGTGATAACGAACCTCTTATAGTCAATGACTCAAGTAATTAGTCATTCTTGCACTCACTGAATGACTTATGGCCATACCAACACCGTACTCAATACTCTCTCACTCATCCAATCATTCATGTAGGTTGATTCACCCATCAAATTAATCATGAACCCATCGATAACTCTCCAATCATCCAATAATGTAATCATTCAACTTTATACCTACTTTCTCAGAAAGTCAGTAAATCAGTCAGTCAATGTGTGTCTTACCTTCATACAACAAATGAGATTTGGCGTGTAAACCCAACCAACTGCTGTACCGACTGCCATCGCATACGAAAACGCAAAAAGAGAAAAAGATGACTTGATTGTCCAATATGACATCAGAATTGCTATCCTGTTAAAAAAAAACATACACACCAACATATGAAAATATTTATTAAGATATTATTTCAAAAAGTGCAAAAGGTTCTGGATGCATTTCGCATGTCGTACTGAAGATGAATCATGCCATAAGACTACGTTTCGTTCAAAGGAATGGGGGAAGAGGGGGGGGGGGGGTGAAGAAGAACACAAGTTTTGACTTGGAACTATGATCCATCACTATGATTGGCCAGTTGTGTACTAAAGTCAGCTTCCAGAATAGTGAGTGTGTAATTGCTAAGACATCCATTTTTCAGAATGCCACCCCTGGTCATGTATTATTAATCAAGAAAGACCTCATATTTGTCTCACCGACATTTAATTTGTCTGAAAAATGAACACAGAAAGAAAACGCGTATTTTCATTTTCTGTAACAGCATTCTAAGAAGAGTGTTGTTTCAGCAAGATTATGCACGACTGGTGACCTGTTCTTGGGTGCTAATTAATTTTCTCAATAATTTTGATTTCCATCAGCTAAAGTTGAAGGCCGATCTTTGTAGATTAAAATTCTAGTTGTTAACAAGCATCTAAATACGAATTTAATGATTTGTCAAATTTGATCAGAATTGTAAGAAATTCACTCCCACTATCTTGAAACAAACAAATATGGGTATCTAATTTAGCACAAGAACATGCCACCAGTCGTGCGTAACCCACAGACATATTGGTGAAACAGGACCCAGAATCATTTGCAGCCTACCAGCTAGTCCACTACCTGGACGGTTTTAGTTGAAGCGCTGTATACGTACATACGCATTGCGGACACGCACAACTAGATGTATTTGTCTGCCCTCCACTTTCTCAGGATTTTTTCGCGGGCGGACAGATTCGTGGAGTCGCGCAATCAGTGGTCTGGCGCGGTGTACGTACTATGTGAATCAGTGGCGTAATGTGTGTGGGAGAAGAGGCGGACGATAAAATACGGCCAGTATCTGGACTACCTAGTACCTACCAGCCAAGGAATGCCCCAGGTAGGGATGCTTTCTTGGTACTGTATCTCCGCTCTGCCAAGCTTCCAATGATCATTCCGAATCCACACATCCCAAACAAGAGCCCACTACAGAGGACGCTGAGCTAAGAACACCATCAACCAAGAGAAGAGAAACGCATAACCTTATTATCAACAAATAAGTAACAATTTAGATAAACAACCAACCCTTTATCCAGAACGATATTCCAACGATATTCATCGAGAAGAAGACAAACTTAAGAAAAAGAAAAGAAATGTTGTTGAGACAACTGGTTCTAAATAAAATCACTGCAGTGAGAGGTTTACCGGATCGATATTATCTAGCGGGCTAGTGTCGGGCACATTCAATTAGAGTACCCGCTGTGATCATCGCTGCTTGCTGTATCCTACGGAGCCCGGAAAGGACACCGTGAAATATTTTTAACTCGTTTTAATGACATACTGTGTCGTTAAAACGAGCTCAATATCTCGTTTTGAAAACAAGTCAGAAAAAAATCTTGAAACCATGTTGTCGTGTCTTGATCCGTGAATTAGAAATAGCTTGCGTGGTTAAGTCGCTACCTTGTAAGCAGTAGACTGCAGGTTTAAATCCCGTCTGGTTCCAAGATTTTCCTCTGACTTGTTTTTGTTCATTCATTTACAGGATGGGGCATGCTATCCTTACTATTGGGTGTATGCCAAAAGAAAAAATGTGTTTTTTTCTCTACCACAGAATGAAAGATCGGCATTTGTATTCTAATCCCTGCCCATGAGTACTCAGCTACGCCTCGATTAAGCAAAGTAAATTCTCCGCTTGATACCGACGCGACGTAAACCTCCGTGGTTGTCCTATGGGAAACACTCATATATAAATGCATGCTACTATTCTATTCAGTAATTTTATTTCTAAAGGTTGTGAACAGAGACAGTTAAAGGTCCCCTTACATCAAAATATATGTCGACTTCTACTGGTGTACTGCATATTACAAAATCACTTACTGTCCAATGAAATCATATGTCATATACTGTAAAATAATTTTGCTATATTTTTCTCAGCACTGCTAGGTTCCGCCTCCAAAAATTTCCTCCAGCTCAAGAGACTCAAGACACATAGAGACTCAAGCACAAGTTGGCCGCCACTCTTGCAAATTTATGCAAATAAAAGTACTTTTGGCCGCTATCTGTGTGAATGAGTACTCACTGTACTCTACAAGTTCTCTACTGCAGTCTAAATAAATCCTTAAACCAGTACAGAGGCAACGTCTTCAAGATATCAGAATAGGCACAATGGTATTGTTGCCATGACGTTGTTGGTTGGTGTGACATATTTGTAATCTGGTATTGGTTGGAAATATACGTTGATTAAGCAATTCAACGTTGAAGTAGAACGCTTTGTACAAAACATAAGAACGCTGTATCGAACTTGTTGATGTGTTAAATACTATGGAAGAATCCAACATGGTTCCGGTGTCAAATAATCATTCCTGTTTGCCGATGTTATATAGCTTTGTCATAATTCTGTACTTGTGATCTTTGATGTTAAATAGATAAAAAAAAATATGAATGAATGCCAAATAAATTAACTCACGCAATATCAAAAGAATAATCAGCTCAAGTTTATTTGCCAGCTATTTATATGGTTCATTCTTGCAGCACTATCAATGGATCTAAGACCTTTAATATCAGTAATAGTTGTTTGATGCAATATGATTAGGTAACGTTTAAAGAATGGGACAAGGTTAAGCTAAGGTTGAAATATAGACACAGGATTAGTTAAACATTTCACAAAGTGTAGAGACACACTGAAACTACATGTCTGTGTTGTATAGAAAAACGTTTGATGCACGTTAGATATTTGTTGGGAGTTTCTACTAACGTCATAAGCCAGCGTTGGTACATTGTTGTCTGGGCGTGCTACCTGGTTATGTTTTGATTTCATATAGTGCTTATGACACTGCACATTTGACATTGCCAGCTGTTATTTTGTCTACGTGGCTGTTACTAATCGGCGCCTAAACTAACCAGTCAACAACGATAACGTGGACGAAAAACATTTTACGTCTGAACATAGAATGAGAAATTTTCAGCAGATAATGTGATAACCGTTACAGTTGTACCCGATCATAGCACTGTACACGTAATGATATGTCCACTTTTTACACTAATGACCAGATTATCACACTAAGTACATATTTGCACAACAATGTATACGACAGATGTGAATAAATTTATGAAGATATGATGTTATCACAATTACAAACATGACCTATTCTTTATTCCTGCAAGCCAGATGATGTGAAAAACAGCCATCACCGTGGTCACGAAGATGTTATACATTGGAGTAAGCTAGTGGCATCAGTATGTTTTGTGTTTAATCTCAAGAGTCATCTCATGCGTAAATAACAATAATGTTGACATGGTATTGAAAACAGCTTTAATGCAATATGAAAGAATCTACTTTTGGCAGTTTTGTAAATGATAAGCTCCAATGTGGAATTATGCTAGTACACGTGTGGAGAAAGATTATTGCCTATTTAACGTCTACAGTAAGATACTCAGTTCAACCAGAGGGTTCAAAAGATAATTAATAAGATTAGGTACAATTTAGTCTTAGAACGGGCCACATAATAATCTCTCTCTCTTTGTGAAGAGATAAGGTTTAAGAGTTTAAGATTGGCAGGACTGTGGCTGTGACTGTCACTGTGGCTGTGACTGTGACTGTGACTGTGAGTGTGACTGTGACTGTGACTGTGACTGTGACTGTAACTGTGACTGTGACGTGGATCTGCATGTCTTATTGTAACTGTAAGAAGGGCGTGAAATATGACTAGCTGCTAATCACAGTCACAGTTTCAGTCTAAAACTCTCCAATGACTGACATAAAACTTACATAACAAACATATTATATGCAGTTCAACAAGTAGCCTAGGCATTGTGAGGTGCATGGACACATCCCATTCCATTTAATCACTATGTCTGGTAACACAGACTACGCCCTAATGACGTCACAGCTCCTCTGGCTTGAGAGGAGGAGCGAGGATGGGATTGGGGCATAGTCTGTGTTACCAGACATAGTTGTTAACAGATTGGGTTGTGTCCATGCACCTCACAGCCTAGTGCCTAGATCATTGAGATGTACAAGTACAAGAGATTCGATGCTATATTCATGATAGCCACGAACCTAAACAGTACACTTAAATTCAAGTACGTGTTGACTTCAATGTATGTATATTGGTCTCCATGTCAAAGAATCATGAACTGATTGGTTTGAATAAGTATTGAGTAATTTTGCCTGTTGGCTGAATAATGTTTCCTCACAGTGCTAATTCCCACCCCTAACCCCTTATACTGGATGTGACGTCACCAGCTAGCTAGAATTAGCATAACAATAAACGGCATTTTATAGCCCTAGGCATACTAGCTCACAAATGCACCACAGGGTTCGAGACTATATCGCCCAATAAATATAAAAATGTGTGTGTGTGGGTGGGGGGGGGGCATTGTGTGGATAATAACTATGCTATTGTGCGCCCGTTATGGTACGCCGCATAATTGTATGTGAACATAATCACACATGGTTAAAGGGAATATACTGTACTGGAATGACAAAAACGGTCTTCAAAAGGTGATCGTGAGCAATCTTCTTGTCAATGGTCTTATATTCATGTATTGTCTATTGTAGAAACTCGCAGAAGGTTATTTGCCCTAAAGTTATCCACACTTGGAGTAATCAGTGATTAAATCACAAATCCTCAAATTGTTTGGGCCAAACATTTCGAGGATTAATCACTAATTACTCTATATGTGAATCAAATAAGGGCAAATAACAGCAAGTTTCCAAAATGGACAATACATGAATGTAAGACCATTGGCAAGAAGATTGCTCACGATCACCTTTTCAAGGCCTATTGTCTTCCCAGTACAGTATATTCCCTTAAAGCCATTTTGGTTGAAGGTATAGGGAGATCTCGGCAATCTTATTGAGATTGCATTACACGACAAGATGTTTCTAATGTGGCCGTCGCCTTAAAAGGAAACAAATCCGGTGCTAAACCATATATGACGGAGAACGGACGAGTTGTACTTCAACGTTGAATTGATCAACGTACATTTCCAACAAAACAAGAGTACATATACACTACCGGTATGTCACACCAACAACGTCATTGCATCCATGCCATCGTGCCTACCCCTGATCTCTTCAAGACGTTGTCTCTGTTTTGATTTAGGACTTTATTTAGACTGCATTAGAGAACTTGTAGAGGACAGAAAAATTCATTGAAACAAAATACTTGAATTGTATCTGACAGAGTCGATTGTATCGCATCCATTTTTAAATACATTAAATTGACAACAATGTGCATAAAAATGGTTAGATATGAAAGGAGATATCCAAATGATTGCATGCTACGTATGTTATGTATATGGTGACATTGTAAACAACGAAAATGTGAAAAACGCAACATCACAGAGAATATTGATGAGTGAGATTGAATGAGTCTTTCGGTATTTATTTCCTTGCTATTACTTACATTCAAATCCTTCTGGTTCAACTTTATTTAAGATCTATTTACTACTATTACTACTGGGTGTATGCCTAACATTTCTTTTCATAGCTAAAATCACCCCAGAAAGCTCTATAAGTATAGAGAGAGAGAGAGAGATGAGAGAGAGATGAATAGTTCAATAGGTGAAAATGATTACCTTATATGAAACGTGGTCGTCACTGGCATATTTCCTTATGTACGAGATGTAGTAGGGTGCTACGTTACCTGAAAAGTAGAAGGAGTGCACCGTTATAGGAGACTAATACCATGGTTAAGGGGATAGTCCACCTTTAAATTAAGTTGTTTTCAATAAAAGGAGACACATGAAAGAAACATTAGGGAAGGTTTGATAAAAATCCGTCAAAAGGATAAGAAATTGTGATTTTGTGACGTCACGTGCAAGGTGCTCTCCAATACGTTGTGTATATTTTTTTCGAAACTTTTCATTTTCTTTTCATTGTGAATTTGAATTAGAAATACGTGTAGAAATTAGAAATACGTGTACAGACATGCTTACGTTTCCTGGCCTCTCTCCTGACGCCGCGGATTTTAGATTATACAAACATTGTTCCCGAGTGCAAAAGGTCGAATAAAATCTGATGTTGATAAAAAAAAAAGTAAGCAGAAATGGTTTGATTTCGTAGGGAGACAATGAACTAAGAAGATGGGGGCGGCATTAGTATGACGTCACGTAGTTGTTGATGAGATGAGGCGCGTTAATAAACTCTACGCGTGCCACACGTGAATTTATTCACAAGTAATACACACAAAAACCAAAGAGCGACATTTTGTTGGGCATACTAAGAGTTAACGGACTCAATGCAACGCCAGCAAAGCTCTAAGAGACACATGACGTTGATATCATGGTCATGATCCTTGATTCAAACAGAGAACCGCGGAATGGTCAGAGACAGAGACAGAGTGTGTGTGTGTGTGTGTGTGCGTGTGTTAATATATTTCAACTGACTGTATGAATTTAATTTGTATTATTATGGAATCAGAATAAAGCTCATTGAAAAAAAAAGTGTGTGTGTGTGTGTGTGTGTGTACGTGCGTGGGGGGGGGGGGAGGGGGGGTGATATATGAGGCGTCTCTCCTGACGCCCCAGTTATGCAAATAGTGATGTTTTTATGTCATTAATTTTTTTCCACATTCAAAATGAAATAAAGTAAAACAATAACAATATAAAAACATATGTAACCCGAACGACACATAACATTCAAGTACAAGCAATACAAAAAATGAGTACAAAGTTTCAAAAAGAGGTTAGGAGCATAACACATAGTATTTAAATGTGGCTGGACCACCAAAAGCCAAAGAGGCGTATGTTACATACAAGTAATAAAACTCATTAAAAGAAGCCGAATAAAAACAGTTGTAAGAAGAAAAAATAAAGAAGAAATTGTTAAATTTCATGAGTCAGAAGTGAGATGTATGACAGGGAACATTACATGAAGGAGACGTGATAAGGGAATGACGTCACACAGTCATCCATGAGATGACACGGTGTAACGAGGTGTCCTTGTGAGAGCTATCAGCATGATCAGGGACAAGTGACAAAGACGTCTAGGTCAAGATCCTTGTTTCAGGCACAGAAGTCACGACAGAAAGGGGGGCAGGTTGAAAGGAAGTAGGAGGAAGGGAAAGGAAGAGAGCGACGGCGAGAGATAGTGAAACAGAGAGACGCGAGAGAATGGGAGAGAAAGAGATACAGACACGAAGATAGAGGAATTATGAGAGATGTGATTGGGGTGGACCTGAAAACCAATGATTAGGGCCCCGTTGCATAAATTTACCATTAATGGTAACATTGTCATCAATGGTAACTACCATGGTAACATTGCTCAACAGCCAATCGAATGCAAGGTTTCCCTAAAAGTTGACATCGGAAGCAAAGTTATCGTCAATGGTAAGTTTTATGCAACAGTGTCCGGGGGAGCTAAATATGTTGATTATCATCAGTATCATCAAAATTCATTTACTTGATCAGTCATAAACCATTCGGAACTATTCGGCCGAGAGAATCAGCCAAAAATATTCACTTTATTATATATTAAGCACCAGTGACTTTCACCAATCATTGAAGCATACATGCGTAGTCACGTGTTACTCGTATGTAGTACGTGCTAACGCAGTGATGTGGTTTAAACGTAATTCTTGTTCAACATTGGATAATGCTTTATTTTGTTTTCAATCAAGAACTCGGCTTGCGGCATTGGGTGGGGGAAAGAGCAGGTATGGGGTCAGAACAGGGGTGGAGAAGGGGGCTAGGGGGTTGGAGAAGGCTTGTACACACTGAACCAGTGTTTCATGCAGATGCATATGTTCAAATTGCAGAGAGTCCATTGCACCATTAAGGTTACATGTTCCGTTTTAAAGGAATAGTTCACCCTGGAGATGAATTTGTGACAATCAGAGCAGAAACACATTAGTGAAGGTCTGATCAAAATCCGTCAAAGGATAAGAATGTTATGATCTTTTAAAAGATGTTGTGACTTCACGTGCGAGGTGCTCTCCAACCTGTCGTTGGCAATATAATGACATAATTGCTCTTTTTCTGTTTATGACGACGGAATTATTTTTGTTAAAACGTATTACTAGTGCTGTATGTAATGCAAATGTAAAAGGATGCATATATTTTTTAGAAAAAAAACTGTATACAGTATGGGAGAGTGTAACGTCAAAAAATCAAAAGGGTAAACTATTCTTTTATTAAGTGAGCCATCTCTGATCACACCATCACTTGGTTAAAATCAGAGACGCCACAGACATGACAGAAGAAATCACTGATAATGCTAACTGAAGCCAAGCTTTGCCAAGAGCATGCATTCCATAAGGTTATTCTGGAAATTGGCGGTTGAATGATCGTGGTTACCCGGGTGTTACGCATTTTGCAGAAATGTCCTTGCCCTTGAGCACAGTGCGGGAACGAAAATGAACCCAGTTACTCACAATAGGCATGAATACTGATAGTAGTAATGAAGGTGGATTAGTATGAGGGTGGTGAGGGGTAGGGATAGGGGTAGCGGTAGGGGTAGGGGGTAGGGGGAGGGAGAGAGGTACGGGGAGGAGTGGGCGCGGGACACAAAGAGAAACAACAAACCATGTAGGAATGGGGAAGTCTGGAAAGCGGGCATTATTTTCCGGGTCATCTAAAGATGTCCTATATACGTCAACCCTTATTCTAGCAATTATTTCACAATACCGGTGTACCAAATAAATCAATCGTGTTTTAAAGGAGAATTGCCGGTGAATTTTGTTGATAATATATGATATTATTATAGTATGATGATCATGGACCATCACAGCCGCCATTTCACATTTTTAGTAAGTCTGAGTCTGAGAGTTAAACTACATAATAAAACTGTCTGCAGGCAACATTTGAATAGCATGATCATTCTCAAAAGTTGATATTTGATAATGTTGTTCTAGTGGTTCATTCGATACATTAAAAACTTAAAGAAAAGTGTAAGAAAAGGATATACTACCTTTAAAGTTTTTGTTGCTTATAATTTACCAACCGAAATCAACAGCTCCCTACTGAGCAACAATGATCGAGATTGGCTGACGAGGGGTGTTGTTATTCTGCCCTTGCCTCTTTGGAGACGGTTTTCTCTTTTCTTGTTTGCACCATGTTGAAACTCTGAATAGACCATGACTCAATATTTGCATTCAATTATCTTTGTTCCCGAGAGCGAAAATATATGACGCCCGCTCTATTGTCATTTTTTTTGATAGATGAAAGATTTTAGTTCAGTGAATACTGAGATGCACTCGTTCGTTCCGGATAATCATCATAATACGGATCGTAAAATGTCATACGGATCGTAAAATGCTTTGCTGCCCAACTAGCAAGACGAATGGGTGATTAAAATCAATGTGTTCGTAAAGAGGTATTGAAGCTTATTACAGGTGCAGTTGAGGCCAACAGTTTACATACACTCATGGAATTCTGTGAAATTTGTTTGCTTGCCAAACATCATAAAATTTTACTATATCTTCAGAAATATAAGCACTACTATGACGAATTTGGTATCAAATGAAAGAGCGTATTACGTTCGTTCACATGATTGGAATGCAGTTGGAAATAAATTATATTTCAGGTGGAATTTTCTTTGAAAAGAAGAATGATATTAAAAATGTAGAAAATTACAGACCCATTGCTTTACTTTCCATTTTTGCTAAATTATTAGAAAAGATAATGCATAAAAGATTGTATGATTATTTACTCAAATTTAATTGTCTTACTTCAAAACAGTTTGGTTTCCGTGAAAAACACAGTACTGATTTAAGTGTAGCAAATTTTACAAGTGATGTTCTAAATGAAATTGATAATAAAATGTTTTGTTATGGTGTATTTATGGACTTATCTAAAGCATTCGACACCATCGACCACCATATTTTACTTAAAAAATTATATTATTATGGTGTAAGAGGTATTCCTCATCAATGGTTTTTAAAATTATTTATGTAATAGAAAACAGTATGTGGTGGTCGATGGTGTTAAATCTGATTATTTGAATGTAAATATCGGAGTTCCTCAGGGATCTGTCCTCGGTCCGCTGTTATTTATTATTTATGTTAACGACATTATAAACTCATCCAAACTGCTCAAGTTTTCATTATTTGCTGATGATACGGTTGTGTATTTTTCTCATTCTGATATATCACAGTTAGTATCTATTTTAAATGAAGAATTAGTAAAATTGAATATTTGGTTTAAATGTAATAAATTATTCTTAAACTATGACAAAACAAAATATGTAATTTTTCACACAAAGAAAAAGAAAATTCCTAATTCTATTGATCCAGTTAAAATAGCCAATGTAACTATTGAACGAGAACAAAGTGTATTCTTTTTAGGTACTCATATTGAAGAAACTCTTGATTGGAAATGTCATATTGATTATGTTTGTTCTAAAATTTCTAAAACTACCGGTATTTTGTCTAAACTGAAAAATTTTCTTCCGAGGAACATACTTATGAATATTTATAATGCAACAATTCTTCCCTATCTAAATTACTGCAATATCACCTGGGGCAATACTTACAAAACAAAACTGATCAAAATTTATAAATTACAAAAACGTGCTGCTCGTTTTATTACTAATAGTCATTATTTGGCCCCTAGTATACCATTATTTATTAAATTACGAATTATTCCTGTCTTTGATTTGATTAAATTAAATACATCAATATTTATGTTCAAATTTCACAAAAAAATATTACCATCTGCATTCATTAATATGTTCCAAACCAATTCTTCGGTTCACAATTACCCAACTCGTCAAAGTAGCAACTTACATCATCCCCTTTCCCGTTCAACTTCTTTGCATAATTCGTTATTGTTTGTTGGGGTACGTGAATGGAATTCACTTGATCATGACATAAGATCCAGTTCCACAATTACCAGATTTAAATCTATGTATAAAAAATGTATATTTCAAAGAATGACATCCTCAACTGAGTAGGAAATCTTCTTTCATCTTCCTGCTTGAATCTCTTTTCCCCTTCTCTTTTCCCCTTTTCTCTATATCATCTTGATTTCTAATCTACCACTGTGTGTATCCTCATGTGTATGTGTGTGTGTGTCTGCCTGTCTGCGTGTGTATGTCTGTGTGTGTATATGTATGCATGTTTAGACTATTAATGTTTGTTATTTTTAAAAATGTGTATATGTAGTTATTGTTTGTCTGTAATATGGGCCCTGACTTATAAGCAGAACACTGCTTTACAAGGGTCCAAACCATTACTTTTTGTATATGTTATGTTGAAAATGTTTTGTTTGTTTGTTTGTTTGTTTGTTTGTTTGTTTTTTTATAATAATGGTTGAATAAAGTTGAAATTGAAATTGAATTGAATTGAATATTCGTCCCTATGTATTATATTGTTTGTTATTATATTTTCAAACATTGTCTCATAGAAATATATAAATGTCAAAGCTATAATTTATATTACATTTTCTATCATGATATGTCACGACTGAACAAAAACGTATAATCTGACATGTTTGTGTTCAGAAGTAACTAGCACAAATATGAAATGTTTTTGTTAACTTTTTATTTTTAATTTGTCTAAAATATGAAGATTCGGGGGGGGGGGGGGATATTACACCTGAATATTTTTCAGCTCCTGATGACAAAACAATGTGATGAAGGGGCATGACATATATCATTTGTTTGATGTAATATTCGTCATGATAGCACAAAATTTTTTATAAGATACAGTTATTGTATGATGTTTGGCAAGTGTGCACTTATGTTTGAATTTCCTGGGTGTATGTTAACGTCTGGTCTGAACTGTTTGTGCAGACGCGCTTAGTGCAACATACACGAAATGCAAACATGTGCAGTTATGCGATAAATAGTAACACATTACTTACAACGCAGTCATGATAATTGCATCGATCAATATTATTCCAATAAGTGATACCGACTCAAAATGTGATGTCAAATTTCGGGGGGAAAAACATAAATTTCACACACAGCTGCATCGTTCAGCATTGATATAATGCGTCGAACCCATCATACCAGTACGGCAGTCAACGTCAGTACTAGATGTTTTTTTTTTAGATAATAACAAGTTTTTAGATAATAACAAGTAACACGCGGAGGCTCGTGTAGAAAATGATATTTTCATCTCCAACAGCGCTAGTGTTTGTTCCCATTACAACACAATACAAGCAATACATAATACAACTGCTGGTACATCAGCAAAGATGTTAATGTATGCATATAATCTTGTATACTTGTATACATAATCTTGTAACAGCAGCTGCTGGTAATGGATATTGAGTGGCAGCTCCTAATATGGATGAATGGAGATCGCCCGGGGGGAGATCGATGCTGATCATCGCTCGTACTCACCAAAGCTGTAGATAACTCCACACGAGAGGTTGACCAAGAACCCACCGAGAACGGTAGACCAGGCCCGCCAGGGGTACCCCCAGAATACACCCTCGGACATGGTGCTTTCTACGTAGCCTCCACCGCTATCACGAGAACTGCGAATGTAGCAGCAAAAGGACTGGAGCCAAACTCTCACCTACTATGTGATTTCCAACACACATCAGATCCGTTGGCAGGCAAAATTCCGGTTTACTTGCACATTTCGGTTATGTTACGTGTTCTTCTTTCACAGTAGTAACCGATGACGTTCCGAAAGCTATCCCGAGGTTAGTCACATACACCATTAGCTGATTTATACAACCTGCATGCTTTTTAATCAAAGAACATGATTTCTAAAATGCATAAGTGGATCAAAGCCATTTTCTGAAGCTGGCGAAAAGGATATTTCTAACTCTTTTGTTAGTAAGCCGGTCCGTGACAATAGATCAGATCGTAGTTGCACGATG
Source organism: Arbacia lixula (assembly GCA_963669155.1). Taxonomy (NCBI): domain Eukaryota; kingdom Metazoa; phylum Echinodermata; class Echinoidea; order Arbacioida; family Arbaciidae; genus Arbacia; species Arbacia lixula. The sequence goes on along the minus strand of OZ022590.1, from coordinate 761,392 downwards.
GTCCAACATGCCCGTGAATTAAATGAGACGCGAATGAAGACTGGCATATGTTCCTGAAACTGAGTTGGGAGGTGGCAGTAAAGTTATTAGCCCGGAACAACAACAGCACAATGGAATTTTTTTATCACTGTCGTACTAGAGCTAAATATTGAGGTGTTGTTGTATGTGCATACTAATAACGTGACACATGGTTAATCATCTAATACATTTTAATCATTTTACTCTCAGAGTATGAAAGATTCAAATGGAATCTACCATTCATAATGTGCTACGAACTGTGGTTTAGCGGAGTTGGAGGTATAGCTGGTTTGCACTGTTCCTGCCACTGAGCGTGGTAAACTACTGAACAATGAGACCATAAAATCTGACCGTTCGTCATCATTTCTAAACATGCATTCATGCATAGGACTCGGGACATTTCCGGCACAGGGAGCTGCTCAAATCAATTCAATTTGTTTTCACGGTGACCCATTTCAACCAAAGGCTTTTTCAGGGGGCCGTGCAAAACCACTGTGTAATACGCCATTATCATAACGTGTTATGGCATTCACATATATCTAGTGCTTCAGTTTGAATGGGTAGCATGCATTCTGAATCTATTACTTTTTGGTACTCTAAAAACCTCGAACGAGCTTTTAATAAGGTATTTTTTGAACAACGTGCATAAGATTTGCATGCAAAACGAAATGGTTTATTGCTCAACCATAAAAACCATTTCACGTGTGATAGCATATACGGGTTGCCGAAACAAGATGACAATATTAGCTTGTAAATATCAACTATTTTTGTACAAACCGCATAACATAAAAAAGGAGAATGCATTCTCTCACCTAAAGTGAGCCAGAGCCATCCATGCACGTCTTTACTCCTCGGTGTTAAAGGGATAGTTCACCCTGAAGACAAGTTGTTTTCAATAAAAGCAGAAACATGCAAAACACATATTAGTGAAGGTTTGAAAAAAATCCGTCAAAGGGTAAGAAAGTTTTGAAGTTTAAATTTTGTGACGTCACGTGCGAGGCGCTCTCCCATAAAATACAGTATAATGACAAAATGGTTTCTTTTTTCTGTTTTTGACTATGGAAGGATTCTTTTTCATACTAATATGTATGTAAAAACGTGTTTTAATAATGTATCAAATGCACAGGTAAAAAGATGCATATTATTATTTTTTTTTAGAAAATGCCCATTTTCGAGTAAAAAAATTGTATAGAACATATGGGAGAGCACCTCGCAAGTGACGTCACAAAATCAAAATTATAAAAGATCATATAATTCTTATCCTTTGACGGATCTTTATCATGTGTCTGCTTTTATTAAAACAAACTTATTTTCAAGGTGAGCTATCCCTTTAAGGGAAAGCGAAAGTGCCATGCATGAATTTGTTCAGACAAGGAATCCTTAGGTTAACATAGTACATGCAGAAAGGGAGTGTGGCATAATGAAACCATTGTAACGAAGCCCTACCTTCGAAAGGGAGGATAGAACTTGAGAGTGTGAAAGGTGAAGAACGGGTAAACACAATGTGTACATGGTCAGGTGTATACGTGTACATCTAGGCGAAAGTATACAGGCAACAGAAGTAGGATATTAGAGCAACACTTTGTAGTTGTTACATATACATTTACGTAGCTCTTCGTGATACAGAGCCGTGAGGGAAAAAAAATCCCGGTAGATCCAATTGAAACTGTGAGGGGAGTTTTAAAAATATCCAAGGTACCACTCACCGCATTTCACAGTGGCCGGGGCGCCCCATATAATCAAACATGATGCATACAGCATATTTGTGTAGTTCCATTCATCCCTATTGAACTTCTAATTGGCTGTTGTCGATAGCGTCATTTCATTTCTCAGCTTTTCATATTGAGCTAACAATCTTTATAAATCATTGATAAAGTCGACGACTATGGCTCCATTTAAATCTCCCTTCCTTCAAACCCATGCTTTCTTCACGCAGAAATCAATCAATCGTAGACAAACGTTATTCGTCCAGACAACGTAAACTGTCAGATCATTTGATAGCATATTGATAAGCACGTGACTTGATGAAAAGATTTGTCTAGCTCAGAGTAATCACTTGTGGCATCTTTCAAAAAATAAGATCTAGATCGTTAAGATCTAGAGAGACACCCCATTTGCAATATAGTTATATGACGATGACCTGGCGGGACATAATTGGATGCGTAAATTTGGACGGTTGTAACTTTTGCACATAACATCGTGTAATCAACCGCTCCGATTGGATTGGACTAATGATATCCGTCAACATCACTTGATTGTAATTGACAGCAAATTTCTGAAATCATCGTATGGCGCATTTTTATCATAGAGAAACGAGAGGGCGGGTGTAATCATGTTTTGAGAGGAGTATGTGAAGAATATATTTAACTTCCTTCGCTTTTTCGTCACATCATCTCCACTTTCATCTATATTGGATCCAGTGAATCACCCACGCTATTTTTTCATTGTACCTCCAAACAATTAAAGGATCTGAAACGTACCTGCATTCAGAAACAAAATATTGGACATAGAAACAACGATTTTGTTGATATCAAAATCCACAAAGTATTTTGGCCGCTGCAAGCAGAGTAGTTATACGATATAATATTAAAAGTATTTGGTGCAGTCAGTTTTCTACCGAAAAAGGCAAACCATGAACCTGACAGTATACGTGTGGAGTGACATTCAGATGTCGTGGTCCAGCAGTCTTACTCTGGTGAATATTTTCCTGTCGGTGTTGTCTAACATTGTCATCTTACGTGTCATCAACCTCCAAGAGCAGATAGAGGAGGTAACCGGACTGTTGTACCGGATCTTTTTGCAGCAATATTGCGTTAAGCATTGTATGGGGTTGTTGGAACTTCCTTTGGAAATTGGGGAGCAAAGCTTATATATGTTACTGGTTGAGTCGGATTATCCCCTACCCATCCAGTAATCTGCTATCGTGTAAGATGTATCTTTTGTGCCTCATCAGCATAGATAAATACGTCTACGTGTTTCGACCCCTGCACTATTATCGGATCTTGAGAATTGGCGTTGTGAAGATTTGCATTGGGATTGTCGTTGCGTTAGCCATAGCCAGCGGCATTTTGTACGTATTACACCCTTAGTATTTACCATTCTTTCAAAACGAATGCACTCACCCAAACTCGTCTACAACATCTAGGTGTACTACCAATTTCATTAGAATCTTACCTTCAAAACGATTGTGCTCACTAATATCGCTATCATCCGGATCGCCTGTCGTCAAACGCGACGCATAAGGTTTGGGCAGAATCTTCTGCAACTTCAGCAACAGGGTGCGGCCAACCGAGTCTTCGCTGCCGGGGAGGTTGAACGTCGACAAGGGAAGCCGAGATGGAGGGGGATTACCTCGGTGTTAGTGATGACCTGTTCATTTACGGGATCGTGGTTCGTTTGGTTGTTTCACGCGGTGCTGCCTCCAAATTTCATATACATCGCGGATATTTTCGGGGCTAGTGCCGGCTGGTTGCAACCGCTGCTGTGTAATGTTGATAATGATTGAATCCCACAATTCCGGAAAAATCCGAAAGTAAAGAAATTAGTCAATTTCTAGGTAGGAAAATTATCTTGTGTCTCCATTTATTCATCATTCCACATTCCTTTAGAAAAAGAAACTCTGAGTACAGTATCTCATGTGGTGATGCCCATAACTTCTTTGAAAATTGCAAAATAATGTGATAAGAAACACAGCTTCGAGAGAGACAAAATAGGGAATTACAGAAAGGTCTTTCCAAGTTTACATCAGCTAGATGTCGGTACAGTGCATGGGACATCAAAGCATTGTTGTGATTGTAGGTTGCTTTTGAAATTCATAAGCACGCTTTAGTATCTATATAGATGTTAATGTTATACATTATGCTCGAGTTGTTTCTCCTTCCTAACACCTCCGTAATATGACTAAGGATATATCCTTGATGTGACATGACAATACAGTGTTGTTCCCACCATCATGACCATGCATGCTACCACTTACCCTGATACATCTCTCACGCATCTCATGCACAAGCTCAGCCCGGACTCGATACCCCCCCCCCCCCCCCCCCCCCTCTCTCTACCCATACGATATTAATGGTATACACACGCGGCATGCTCGGGAAACTACACACCAAAAAAAATGAAAATGAATGTTAATTGGATGCGTGCTTCAGTACCGTTTGTAACTGGGTAAGGTGTATGATTTTTTTTGCGCACGTGTCGTGAGTTCATGTCTAGCTCAGGGTGTGCGTAATAAGTCACGTGGCCAAACTCTATGATCGCTTGGTTGTAATTGACAGTGACTTTCTGACAATATTAAACGGCGCACTGAGATCATACAGAAGAGGGGGAAATTACTTCATTATGTAGTTGAATATATCAAAGTTAATCAATTTGCTTGTGATATTATGTTTATATTGTATTATAAAGGATGACTTGCAGCATCCATAACATATCATTTAACCCCCATACCGCCATGACAGTCAAGGGATCTGACTCTTATTATGCCTATCTGCATCAAGAAATACGGATGTTTGCCACAGATACATCCGTATTATTGAATATTTCTGAATGGGAAGCCAATGAAACCAAACAAGTAGAATATAACGACTCTTGAAAAGGCACGTTGATAAAATACTGTGTTTAATAGCACCCATTTCATATGTACATGTCATATGAATTATTGACACCCTCATCGGAAGGATTAGTATTGCACATGGATAAAAAGCTATTCATTGGATAGACAGACAGATATTATAGACAGTGGTCAAGCGTGTTTTATATATAAGAAAACCCTAATCACTATAAATAAGAAACAAACCACCCTACGAATGTATTCGGAATAAAGGTACATCTTCCGACCATGGGCGGAAATCCCGGGGGGGGGGGGGACGGGGGGGTCGCGTCCCCCCCCCCCACACACCATTTGGAAAGGGGGGGACACAATGTTATATGTCCCCCCCCCCCCATTTTTTTCTGTCTGATTGAATTTTTTCGAAAAACGTCATAACCCCCCCCCCCCCCACCACCACCACCATTTCGAAGGGGGGGGGGGGGGGGGACACAATATCAAATTTCCCCCCCCCCCACTATTTTCGGTCGTGTACCCCCACGAGACTGGGCGGATTAATTTTTTTCCGAAAAACGTCATGACCCCCCCCCCCCCCCCCCCCCCCCGCTCAGCTACTTCTTGAGAATAAAACATGTCCCCTCCACCTTCGGGGAGCGATTTCCGCCCATGCCCGTGACTATTTCGGAAAGGCATATATGGATTCATCTATTCGAGTGTCACGTGATAAATTTGACTACTATGGGGTCGGGTAGCCCGACAATGTTGTCGAACTGCTAGCATGGTTAATCTTGTAATTCTGTGACTTGAGACGGAACGTTGGATGGTTGAACAGGGTATGATAAATCATCCACGGTTTCTGTAGCCTTATAATTTTATTCACGGTACAGATTTGTACTTGATATCAAAATATTGAATTGAATTTTTGATGGCAAACAAGTATGTTAGTTTGCAAAGTAGATGTATACTAGATCTTATAGTCAATATGCGAAGTTTATGAGAATTTGGGTGACAAATAAAAAAGAAAAATCTAATTTCCACCAGGTTGTATTTCCGAATAGACTGGTAATGTAACGGCCCAATGATAATGTGAAAACATAATTCATGCAGTGTCATTTCCCACGCTACGCAACACGTTGTAATTCATGAATCTACTGTTCGGGAAGCATTTGCAGAATGAATAACAGGGGTATCTGTGACGTTGTGAATTCACTTCACTCTCCGTGCTTCCCGTCAAATAAATAACATAATCAAGTTAAAGAGGGAATAAAACGAACGTCTTGTAATTTAAAAACACATGTGTCCCGTTGCAATTTTCTTACCTTTGCCATGCTTTTGGCATCATTCATGAACAATTATTATTATTACAAACACAATGTGGCTAGTGAAGTGTACCAGTGTATTTTATACAATGCCTGCTATCATGACAGCGATTATTCTTTTTCTTCGTGTATAACATAGAAAGGCTTGAAACTGCTTGATAAATCGAATAATTATTCGAAATTGTTCATTAAGCTATTCGCAGATATAATGTAAAAGAAGCAATTTAGTCATTTGAATAATGACGTGCAATTCAATCCAAAATGTGCATTAATGATTTAGATTACTTGTGTGTTTAATGAAGGGAAACAAAAAGACATTTTGGAGTTGTATGGTGATTTCAATCGCTAATTGCAATGCGTTTTGGGGTTCGTTGCATCCTTCTTAAGTAGTCAGACTTCATCGCTTATACAGAACAGAATCCTCCGTATTATGTGCCAGTTCTCATTACCTTGAATCTTCGTTACCCCTGTTTGAACGTTGCTTAATGTTTTTGATATGAATACGATGCAAATTGCCTGTTTAATTCGTAGATACTTTTCAAACCTAATATCTCATGCACATGTTTTCATTGAATGCTGAAATTCATCAGTACAATACCTTTTTAACCTGTAAAATGCCACATGTGGAAAGTTAAATACAAAATACTCTTTCCAAATCAGCCCGTTGTTTAGGTCCAGTAACCTAGATTTTATTACCAGCCCACATTCAGAATGCTTAGTTTCGTAATTCTTTTAAAATCAACTTATAAACAGTGTCAAAATAAAATGTAAGCCAAATTACAAATGTTAACTGACTGGCAATGGAAGCCACGTTGCTCAGTAATGTGTTTCTTTTGTAATAGCTTTAAACACCACATGGCCGAGTTAATTCGACTAATCTTCTAAAAGCCCTTATACCATATGTTTTATAATACAGGTAACCTAGGCTCTGTGGCGCACTGGATGCATCGCATTCTTAATTCTTTTGTCTATCCTTTTCGCAGCTAGGAGCCGTGCCTAATCTATTGTTACCCGCGGGTTTTTTTCGGTTTGCCTGATTTTGCCCTAAGGGTATTATGTAATAGTAAGTGACGAGACACATATGGGAGAACATGATTGGTAGATTTTGTTTTGGTATGATGGAACGAGGGTCCGAGGGTACATGAGTTTGAGGGAGTGGTGTGAGAAGCTATTTTGTCGCATTTGACGTGTTTTGTCACCCACGGGGAGGAGTCCTGTGCGCGGGAGAGAGTCGGGGAAGTCTGGGGACTTGCTGCATGAGAGTGAGTGCATCCACCCCAACTCTAGCTGCCACTGTTTCTGCTGTCATGAGCGTGAAGTGCAGACGGCCGTCGTGTGGACACAAATTCCTCCGGGAGGCAGGCAACAGGATCTTCAATTCTTCAAAATAACTGTAAGTCTGAAACATGCCAGTTTGTGGGGGGTTTCTACAGCTGTTTAATTTCTGTATAGGCAAGTCTTTCAGATTAAAGTTTGACTTTCTAAAAATCAGTGCTTTCAACTAAAGTGAACATTTTAAATGCAAACAATTTCTGACACGAAAATTACCATTTCAAATTGAATGATTTCTTCTAGTTCGGAAACTGAACGTATATATTTTTCAGCAAAAACTGAAATGTGTTTAATTAGTAGTTATATGTCATAAACGCCCTCTTTTGGCAAGTAACAAAAGTCGGCCATTTTATGTCAGCCATGTCGAACTTTGAGGAAGCCTATATTGTTGGGTATTTCTCATTGATCGGTACCACCGTGTATTTACGGCATATATTTATATTGGGATGAAAATGAGAACTACTTTAGGGTGGCTATATGTTTTGATAATCAATGGTTTATGCAACTTACGCATTTTGTTAACAAGCGGTCATAAGTAATGGTTGCTGGTTAAATGGAAGTATTGTACAAAGCAGAGGTATGAATCATTCTAGCGCTGGACATTATTTTGCTAGTAAATGGCTATTATGGTAATTGGAGATATCGAGGAGATATCCGGTTGCTGTTTTTTTTTTTCTATTAATTGGTAAACCAAATAGTGTGATTATTGTCATTTTAAGATGTCGTGTGCTTTACAAAATATAAAGTTAAAGCGTACAAGTTATACTTGGGTTGAATATATATTTATGATTCGGTGTAACTGTATTTCAGACGTAATCAAGGGTTCAGCCATCACGTGCCCTTGCACCCAGACCGGGCGGTGACAGTTCGGTTTCCTGGTCTCCTTTCGACGTCGCCGAGCATCGAGGATCGCAACTACAACCACCTCAGCTCGGGCATCGACGTCCTACCGTGTAACCTCGACAGCGGGTCTTTCGATGAACTCGCGCTTCAAAAATTCGATTATTCGAGTTATCGAATCAGCGCATTTGTGAGAGAATGCAACGTAAACAATATAGTTCAGGGTCAAAGTGTTTACGCTAGCAAAGTGCAGAAGGTCAAAAGAGAAACTATTTGTTAAGCGCATCGCGCGCGATACCGGTAAAGTGCGCGCATGCCAAGTTAGCATACGCGGCACAACAACTGAATTCGCCTCACATGCTCAACAAGTTCCACTGGGGTTGGATGTTTTTCTTTTAGCTCTCCCAGATTTAATATTCACGTAGGAACTTGAATATACACGTAGGAACAGGAATATACACGTAGACCTATACCCTTATGGTGTCTGCACTTGAACAATGTTATTACCGAGACAACTTTTACCGCGCTGGCTCACCGTGCTGGCTCGTCGAGGATGGTTTAGCCCACGCTATCGCCTGGTAATAACCCGGGAAGTGATCAAGTCTAGATCTACTATACAAACTAAAACGCTCGATCAAGCCCGAACTGGACAGGGACAATGGGGAAGAAAAGAGGCGGGCAGACGTCTAAACGCCAGACCAGAGCATCAGCACGGAATGTTAGTGTTACCACAGGACCCAGCACGAGAGTGACAAGGTCTAGTACTATTTGCTCTAGGCCTAGGCCTAGACTACCAGTAGCAGGAGAGGGAGATACACATCAAGACCAATGCTAAAGGAATCGGTGTCGCAAGATCAGCCAGTGACCGGCCCAGGGACGGTGGAGCAGGCGCCCGCAGCCCATGCAGGCAGCAACACCCAGTCAGTCGTCGGGACGACCCTCGGTCGTGACACAGCCGGGTGAGTTCGTAGACTAACAAGCGTCAGCTTGACATTACATGCATTAGATCTAGACTAATGAAAGCATAGAGACCGATTCAGCCCTCGTCCCTATCGTATCGTTCCCTTCCATAGTACCAGGGCGGGATGGAGGTCTAAATCCAGACCTGGGCGGTCATGTAGTAGACTTAGATCTACATCTAGATCTAGGCCTAAACCCGAAACCAATCGATCCGATCCCGTCTCAATTCAACCCCCATCCCCATAATGTCAATCTCAGTCTCAACAAGTTCCGATGCCATCTCCAATCGGACCAATTACTTGTCGCCCAAACAGAAACCCTGGGTATCACGGTTCCCCATGAAAGAAAAAATATGGAAGGGAGAATACGTCGATTTTAACGGGTTACTAGGCAACCAGGGGATGACGGCTCGAGGGCAGGGATACATTCCAATGGAAGAGTGTCAATCGGGTTTTACTGTAGGCCCAGTTCAAACGGGACAACAGCTCATGCTTAAACCAACAGTAACAGCAAGAAACAAGACCTACAACATTGAGACATGGACGAACGTCTTTTTGACATTTGCGAGTGTCTATTTGCAGGCACATCCAAACTGCGCAAAAGAAATCCTAAAATATTGCCACCTCATACGGTCGGCATCGAGCAAATAGGCGGGGTACGGATGACGGGACTATGATGGGGAGTTCCGCTCCCGTAAATCAATATCTAATGGATCGTGGGCTAGTATCGATGGAGAGTTGTGGCTCATGCACGTTGTAGGGGGTGGGGCGCCTAGACTAACAACAATAGGAACCCCACGGCTAAGCCTCCAAGCGTGGAGGGCCAGGCGGGACCAGACCATTTAAGTCCCAATGGCAATACCCCAGAACACCGGGCACCAGAAATCAGGCTTACTGGAGTCAACCAGCCCGCCGGCTGGGCGGCCGACAGCTCGGGGCTCGCCAGTCCGGTCCCGGTGTATACTATGCATTTACCTTCGGACATGGAAAAAGTGAGCGTCAGCAGTGCAAATTCCTGAACTACACTTACTAGCTCCATCTCCCAAGTAGAAAGACTAGTAGTAGCAGAGCTAGAAAGATATCCCAATAAAAAAGGCAACACAATTCTTAGTAACCGGTTTCACCCAGGGCTTCATATTGAATTACAACGGCCCTCGGTTGCCTGCCGATCTACCAAATTTGAAATCGGCAGATCAGAATACGGTAGCGACAAAAAAGAAAATCGATAAGGAAGTTACTTTGGGACGCTATGCAGGCCCATACGAGAAAAGACCCCTTCAGAATTGGAGAGCATGCCCAACTGGCTTAGTCCCGAAGAAGAACTCAGGGGAGTTCAGACTAATAAACCACTTATCCTATCCGAAAGGGTACTCGATTAATGATTTCATTGCCGATGACGCATGCAAAGTAGAATACAGAAGCTTTGATACTGCCGTAGATTTAGTTTCTCGGACGGGAATAGGGGCCGAGTTAGCAAAAGAAGACATAATATCTGCGTTCAGACTACTTCCCATATCACCCCAGGACTTTGAATTATCAGGAACAAAAGTCGAAGGGAACTAAAATGTAGATAAGTGTTTACCAATGGGGATCCGATGCGCTCCGGCATATTTCGAAGAATTCTCATTTCTAGAATTCTGTTTGAGGGACAGGCTAGGAACAGATACGATAGTTCACTACATGGACGATTTTTCTTAGCAGTAGGGTCGGCAAATCCAGGAGGTATTAAATGTTTGAGAATAATAATCGAATTTTGCTCATTTCGCAGTGAACTAGGTGTCCCTCTGGCTATGGAAAAATCGGAAGGGCTCTGCCTCTGTACAAAATTTACATATCTAGGCCTGGAGATCGACACCAGCGTCATTCAAGTTCGGATACTTGACGGTTAGGTAGCAGCCTTGAAACAGAAAATCCGCAGGGCCTTAGAACAAAAGTCTTGGATCTGAGGAATATACAGTCGTTAATAGGATCCTTGAATTTTGTTTGTCGAGCCGTACGGCCAGGTAGAGCGTCCCTAAGGAGGTTAATATATCTCCTGAAAACAGAAGACGGGTCAAAGGGTTCACAGCGTTTAACGGATGGAACCCGTGCTGACCTCGAACTTAAGTTGTCTTTTCTGGAACAATTTTACGGGGTCACAATCATTCAGCCTAGGCAGTGGTCAACTGACTAAGACTTGAACTTATTCACAGATGCAAGCGGAGGCATAGGATTTGGCGGTTGGTTCAGTGGTGCGTGGCCTCAACACGTGTTGAAGGAAGATTACTCCATAGCGTGGAAGGAAATGGTTCCCACAACAGTTGCCCAATTGCCGCAATGCGTACTTTTCTCAACCTGAGACCCAAAACCCATCTGCCACGCTAATGGGACCTCATTAACCAGGTACCCATTTAGAGCAGTACTGATTAAGGCATTGATCTTTTCAGGGGTGCAATCAACCCATTATGGCACTCATTCATTTTGTATTGGTACTGCCACAACGGCTGCCTTGAATGGATTACCCACAGAAAAAATAAAAGATATGGGGCGATGGTGCAGCGGGGCCTACAGGTCTTATGTAAGACCCTAGTCGTTCTAGAATAGAGATATCCTCCTTCCATAGGTCATAGCGTGGAAGGTTGTAGTTTGCATAATAAAATTGAGAGTGCTCTTCCTCATCTCTCACATGAAGCAAATTATTGTAAGTTGATCATAAGTCTTCAAAAAGTCATGTATACAGTGTAATATATATATATATGTGTGTGTATATATATATATATATATATATAAATAGATAAATAAATAATGTACAAATAATAAGAAACCGATTATCGTGCTTACCAAATTATAGCACGGGAACAATATGATGCTCGTTTTAAACTTAACTACAAACAAGTCGAAGAGGGTGGACTATGAAAAACATATGATCGTGAAAAGAATTATATACATATATACTTCCCCGGAGAACTCTTTTGTTTACACCACAGGTGCTCGAGCCCAACGGTTGTGGCTATTGGGGGATAGCTTCGTCAGGAGAGCCGTCGAGAGGGCATCCTGGACAGGAAACCACAACCTGGGATTAAATGCAAGCGAGGCTAAATGGTTTGGCAGAGGCGGCCTAACCCTACACGAAACTCCGAGAGCTCTCCAGGACTTCCTAAGACACAACCCAGCTCCTACCATCATGATCATTCAAGTGGGTTTGAACGACCTCGGCCGCTATAGAGCCAAGCATTGTCGATAGGCATTAGATGATGCCCTCACCACAGCCCGGGAATTATTACCGGGGTGCCGCATTTCTTCTCAAGCATAATACCTCGTTTGTTTTATTAGGGATATAACCGTACAGTGCACTAGCAATCGGCGATTAAGAAGGTGAGGAAATCCCTGAACAAATATGATAGAAGAAAGATCGGGCGCATGCATAATGCATCGTTCATCATGCACAACTTCATCGCGCAAGAACACCTCAACAGGGACGGGATACACCCGTCGGTCAGTGGATGTGACATTTTGTTACAGAGTTTCGCAACGGCGGCTCGAATGGCTGGGTTAAATTTAATCTTGAAATCTCTGAGAAAACGCCATGTAAATATATTGACTCCCTCAAAATAACGTACGTGAGGCTTGTGACTCAACATCTTTTAAGCTGAATATAAAGATCATTGCAAAGGGTGTGTATATACATGCACATGTAAATAGAACAAGGCAGAATCTGATTTGGACTATGATAATGGCTCGTTTGACGCTACTATCATGGTTGTTTTCTTGTTGGTTTTGGTATGGCAGCTCGTCAAGTATACCTACAAGTATGCCTAATAATGCCAAAGATAATAAGATAACAGTAGATTGTACAGATGAATGCAAGGTGTGCATGTAAATAGACGTCCGATCAAAAAGGGATAGTCGATTAATGACTGAATCTTATCGGAGGCTGGGCAGCTCGACTGTACACGGTCAAACTTGTTATTATTGTCTTGTATAGTGATCGTGTTTAATTGATTTATCGTGGATTCTTACATCGTAATTGTTCAATTCAATTTTGCTCGGCAAAGTCACATAAGAGGTGATAATGGTGCAGAGAATTTAAGCACCTGGCTTGGTATTAAGGTTTGGGAACCGATGGAGAGAAAAAATACAAATAAAAATGTTAGTGTCCTTGATAAATGCCCATAAAGAGATGATTATAGTTTGCTTTGTTTGAATGGGCCCAAGCGACAACAGATAACATCATTTCAATTAATTGTACGTCTGTTTATGGCAGAAAGTAACAAAACAGACAAAACTATCTAAGAGGCAAAAAAAAAAAAAATGGTTTGTATTGGCTGTTTGGGGTTGAAAATTGTCAAGGTTGCTTATTGCTATTGATATTTATGTTAATTGTTGTTCAGAACAGGGGAGAGCGGTTTGCCCAATGGCAAGGAGGGGCTCTCAGTAGGAGAGGTTGTTTAGGGGAATCCGTAATCTCAGGAAACTGGGACTTCGGTTGGATCTCTTCCTCCCGGCTGGTCACGTGACCCGGGTTCCCCTATTTAGTATCTCGTTTTTATTTAGACTCTCCCCTCTTCCCTGTACAATAGTGCGGGTACAGATATCGCCCCTTTCATTGCATTTCTGTTATTTGATTGTGACATCAATTGTTGGACGGTTTGAAAAGGGGAAATTATATCCCCAGTGGAATAAATGTTGAGAAAATGGCAAGCAATGTATCCATGTTGTATTTCTTCTCACAATTCGATTATTCGAGTTATCGAATCAGCGCATTTGTGAGAGAATGCAACGTAAACAATATAGTTCAGGGTCAAAGTGTTTACGCTAGCAAAGTGCAGAAGGTCAAAAGAGAAACTATTTGTTAAGCGCATCGCGCGCGATACCGGTAAAGTGCGCGCATGCCAAGTTAGCATACGCGGCACAACAACTGAATTCGCCTCACATGCTCAACAAGTTCCACTGGGGTTGGATGTTTTTCTTTTCCCGCCTCCCCACTCTTCTACTCTTCAGACAATAAGAAAGGAAGGATTAAGTAGTACAAAGTGAAAGAGCTAAAAGGAAGGGGGAGGGAAATATACACAGCAGGGCTCGGTGAGGATAGATTTGAGACATGTGGCCAAAAACAAAAAAAGGATGAGGACGATTATGGTTGGTTGGTTTGGCTTGATGCATTTTTAGATAAATGGTTGGTTGGTTGGGCTAGTATGCTTTTAATGAATGGATGGTTGGCTGGGCTTGTATTAATTCGTTTTATGGTTGGCTGGATGGGCTTGTATTCTCAATATGAACAAAGTTTTTGGTTGGCTGGTTGGGCTAGTGAGGTTCCAAGAAATGGCTGGTTGGTTGGGCTAGTATGCTTTTAATGAATGGATGGTTGGCTGGGCTTGTACTAATTCGTGTTATGGTTGGCTGGATGGGCTTGTATTCTTAATTGGAACAAAGTTTTGGTTGGTTGGTTGGGCTAGTGATGTTCCAAGAAATGGCTGGTTGGGTGGGCCAGTAAGCTATTAATGAATGAATGGTTGGCTGGGCTAGTATAATAATTCGTTTTAAAGTTGGCTGGATGGGCTTGTATTCTTAATATGAACAAAGTTTTTGGTTGGCTGGTTGGGCTAGTGATGTTCCAAGAAATGGCTGGTTGGTTGGGCCAGTAAGCTATTAATGAATAAATGGTTGGCTGGGCTAGTATAATAATTCGTTTTAGAGATGACTGGATGGGCTTGTATTCTTAATTGGAACAAAGTTTTGGTTGGTTGGTTGGGCTAGTGATGTTCCAAGAAATGGCTGGTTGGTTGGGCCAGTAAGCTATTAATGAATGAATGGTTGGCTGGGCTAGTATAATAGTTCGTTTTAAAGTTGGCTGGATGGGCTTGTATTCTTAATTGGAACAAAGTTTTGGTTGGTTGGTTGGGCTAGTGATGTTCCAAGAAATGGCTGGTTGGTTGGGCCAGTAAGCTATTAATGAATGAATGGTTGGCTGGGCTAGTATAATAATTCGTTTCAGAGATGACTGGATGGGCTTGTATTCTTAAGTGGAACAAAGTTTTGGTTGGTTGGTTGGGCTAGTGATGTTACAAGAAATGGCTGGTTGGTGGGGCCAGTAAGCTATTAACGAATGAATGGCTGTCTGGGCTAGTGTAATAACTTGTTTCAAAGTTGGCTGGATGAGCTTGTATTCTTAATTGGAACGAAGTTGGGTTGGTTGGTTGGTTGGTTGGGCTAGGGATGTTCCAATAATGTCATTTGGCTGCGTTACGATTGTATAGCAGGCAATGTTGTTTGTATTGTTAATCAATGCATACTTGTGTTAGTTACGGGGCCGTTGCCATACAGGAGTGCGGGCTAATTCTGCCACGGTGATATGGGAACGTGTGGGGGTACGTGGCATCAATCAATACGTTATTGAATCATTCTAGTTTGAACTTTCAACGAGACAACTTTTATTTGCAATGAAAGTATGTTGTGTTATGTTATTTCATGACTGTGTTCACCAAGGTTTTCCAGAGTTTTTATTCTCGTCGAGTTTTATCTCTGGTTTTTTATCCTGGAACACGCTCGGTCCGGTTTCCTGAAGGAAACCAGAAAAAATGTTTGTTAAGCATTCATATGTAATAAGAGGCCGGCTCCCAGTAGTCGTTGTCAGGCTATCCCACAATAATTGAAGTGTATTATTGTGTTTTTGGTTGTTTAGGGAGTCGGAGGGAAGACAGACGAAATAACATTTGTAATTATACAACAGACATGACTGGTTGGGTGGGCCAGTAAGCTATTAATGAATGAATGGTTGGCTGGGCTATGATTTGTTTTAAAGTAGGCTGGATGGGCTTGTATTCTTAAGTGGGACAAAGTTTGGTTGGTTGGTTGGGCTAGTGGTGTTCCAATAAATGTCTGGCTGGTTTAGCCAGTAGACTATTATGAATGAATGGTTGGCAGCAGGGCTAGTAATAATTAGTTTCATGGTTGACCGGATGGGCTTGTATTCTTAATTGAAACAAAGTCTTGGTTTGGTGGTTTGGATTGAAGATTCATCTGAAAATACGGTTTTGGCATTCTTTATTGTGAAAATATGCTGAAGGCTTGTGGCTCGTAGAACCTGCTTGGACACTGTAATTAAGTAGATATAAGTGCCCAGATAGATGTATCGAAACTTATCAAATCTCATCCTGCTATGAAATTATTGTATGTATGTTTGGGGTTGAAAATTGTCAAGGTTGCTTATTGCTATTGATATTTATGTTAATTGTTGTTCAGAACAGGGGAGAGCGGTTTGCCCAATGGCAAGGAGGGGCTCTCAGTAGGAGAGGTTGTTTAGGGGAATCCGTAATCTCAGGAAACTGGGACTTCGGTTGGATCTCTTCCTCCCGGCTGGTCACGTGACCCGGGTTCCCCTATTTAGTATCTCGTTTTTATTTAGACTCTCCCCTCTTCCCTGTACAATAGTGCGGGTACAGATATCGCCCCTTTCATTGCATTTCTGTTATTTGATTGTGACATCAATTGTTGGACGGTTTGAAAAGGGGAAATTATATCCCCAGTGGAATAAATGTTGAGAAAATGGCAAGCAATGTATCCATGTTGTATTTCTTCTCACAATCAACGTTATCGCGATCGCGTCGTGAAGGCAACCGGGTTGTATTGACGCTGCATACTGAGCTGAACATTATCAACCGGCCATGTGCAGGTTTTGATAACTGTACCGAAGATAGTTTGATGTAAACCCATAATTTCATTCATTACTTTTTGATATATATATGACGAGTAGACAGAGTCAATCGGAAAGTATTTGATTGTTTATCCATCATCATGCCTATTTAAAGATTATTGTATTGAGGCAATATTTCACTGTTCAATTCAATTGATATGTGTATGTTATTGCGTTTCATTATAATCTGATTATTTCATGCATTCCTTTTAATTAAAGTTTCATTTTGAAACTACATAAATACTAGTTCCGATTTTTATCAATTATTTATCTTATTTATGAAGAAACCCACGATGTGACAAACAGCATTCATCCTCTCTAAATACTCTTTACCTGGCGCAATATAGAATAAAATAAGTTAGCAGCTTTAGCTCCCCGGTGTAATTATTTTATTTACATGATTTATCTGCATGCTCTTTTTACACAGGTGTACGCAATTTATCAAGCCAGTAAGGCATTTACGGGTAAACCTTCTTCTGCATTGTTTATACTTGACCCGTGCTCGTATTGGGCATTCTCATTTGACTCATGCATACTTATTTGCACTAGAAACTCCACCTCAATGCATGTCATGTAATTATACGCTAACAATTAAACACATTCTCCTTGAATGTGTTGAACTTGCAAATATTCGTATTAACTTTTTGATTGTCCTGACCTCAAGACATTATTTAGAGATATTTCGCGATTATGTGTTACAAACTTTTTAAAGAAGATCAATCTTTACACTTGATTTTAAGTGGAAAACTGATCGTATCCCAATCACAACATGTATACCCTTGGGCAACGTATTTTATTCCAATTGTCTAGTCTTTCGGAGGAGACTTTAAACCGTCGATCCCGTGTAAAGGAGAGTCACACCATTGGCACGTTAAAGAACATGCTTCTCTTTTCATAAAGAGTAGGGAAGTTATTCCGAGGAAGTAGTTAACATATTGATTTATTTCTGATTTATAATCCTTCTCAAATTCTGTAAATCACATTAGGGAAACTTGAATGGTATAATCTTTTTAGATGAACTGTTCGACACTTATATGACACTCAAGTGTTAGTAGTGTCGTTAATTTCTTATCAGTCAATCAATCAACCAATCATTGTTTATACTTACATCTCTGCAATACTCATGTTGTGCCGCTTTTTATTAATCGTCGCTATTGCCGATCAGTCACTATTAATATTTTCCTATGTGAAGTCATATGTTGATATAATACATGTTTCAATTTTGCATATTTTTTAGTTCTAGATTCGATGTACTGGTGTCATGACGCGTTCCATCGACATCGCCTGGCCCGCCAATGCCAAGGGAGATCCTGGATTATGTCACGGACGGCGACACACGCCCTCTCCTGGTCCATGCCTTCTCCGTCAGCAGCCACGTGCGTCTGCGGAGCGGAGTAGCCGTTAGGCCTATGCATCGGTGCGTTACCGCATCGTTGCTCAGATCCTGTACAGTTGTATTCTCTCTAGGGATAGCTACGAGGGTATCTACTCATAGGACGCCAACAACTCCTTTACGGAGTTTGTCATCAAGAGGGTTGCAGAGACTTACTATTTGCTGATCAACAAGTACACCATGGATAGCATCGTCAAGGTGAGCTTGAAGGGTGGACTCTCCCGTGAGCATTGGCGTGAAGATGTGTAGTTCGCCAATGTGGTTTTCAGGAAATGGTAATGTAAAAGTTAAAGGTCCGTCTCATTGGTGGAGATGTCGCAAGGACAGCATAGATAAGTTACAGAGAATGAGTGAGTGTAGAATGAGTGAGGGAGCTCTAAAGGAGTGGTCACTATAGACTGTAGGATGGACTTTGCCACGACTTAACGAAGGATGAGTGAGGGAGATAATTAATCCGCGCAGCCAGCTTGACAAATGAACAAGAAATCTCTCCTACCAGAGATGCCATTATAGGATGGACTTTTGCGAAACTTGACAAAATGGTAAGGGAGAGAGAGAGCCCGGTGAGCTAGCGCAACAATCTTGCCTAAAATGAAGGTCACGATGAATTAACGGATGGGCTTTGGAACGATTTGAAGAGAACGCGCAGAGGTAGCTCAACTAATCAACGCTACATCTCTCCTTAAGGAGAGGTCATTGAAGGGTGGACTTTCCCACAGAGGAACACCGGGGTAACTCCACACATGTCCTATATAAATATCAGTGACACATCTCTCTCTTGATTAAGCTGCGAGCTTTAGTATTGACTGGTCAGAAATAACCGCCAATCTGAATTGTTTACATGCCGAAACTCGCACATCATTATTGAACCAGCGGACTGCATCTCCTTTGGGGTATTGAGCATTAGTTTATAACTGATGCAGGGGAACAAAAGGTATTTTGTATCCACCCATTGGACTGTCAGTATAGACATGCTCACCGTAATAGCGGATCATATTCAGATATGCCTAGAACGAGTATTTACCTAACTTGTGACATATGACTCAAGTCATAGATGTATGTGTTATGTCACACAAAGAAGAATGTTTCAATATCATGTATGTATATTATGAAAATGATATGTGAGCCAAGAATCTGGAGGGTGAGATTTTGTACGTCGTATACTGTGTAAAGTTTACTTGAAAGAGTTTGGATTGATGAAAAAGAACCAGGGGTATGGGGCATGGGAAGGATTATTAAGTTGATAAGCATCCAGACTGACTGGTTTACCATGATATGCAATTGATACAAAGAGTTCAGTACAGAGAACTGTGTGGCACTCCATGATCGCCTACGTCACACGACAAAGCACCCAGAGAGAGAGAGAGAGAGATAGTATATCAAGCAGTCATATTAACATAAGATAGCTTGGACAGACCACAAGGCAAATCATGATCGTTGAATTATTTCACGAAAAGTTAAATTGCATGCATGAATACTTTTGAACAAAGAATGATACGACCTCTCTTAACCCTAATACTACCGGGGTATTTCAAAGCATGTTAGGGTGGGGGGGGGGGGGGGGCATTATGGCCATGGGCCGCCCGATTCCCTCATTTTTTTTTTATAAGGGTCAAGAATTATGTACTCTACCAGTTGTATAGCTAAATATACGAAAGTGCCTTTATGTTTTTAATTCAATAATGTATGCTCATTTTTGCAAGAAATCACTAGATAAAGCCTTAGGAATATCAATTTCTGGTACAGATGTCTTTAAAAAATCCCTCATCAATTCCCGAAAAAAGGATAGGTTGTGGTAATTATTTCTTACGTATTTCATTGTTTTTCGTCAAGCGCATTTTGCGATTTGGGTGTAAGTGTGCGTGAATGTGGGTGTATGTGGGTTTGTGTGTGTTGTAATTATTTACACTTCCTATAAGAAAAGTATTTACATAAAATGGGAAATCTCCTGCATGATTTTGTTTATATGGTTGTGCTCAGTCATATAGAGAAATAGCGAAATTTCAGTCACATGTGTTTGATAAACTTAATCTGGTATTTGCACGGTAGGTCCGATCGTCATAAATTTGGTATCAAAATGCGCGAAAAGGATGAGAAAAAAAAATCGTGTTCGTTTCGAAATATTGAGGTGTTCGGAAGTACCGACAAATAAATGACGGGTGGTGGGGGACTAATGCACCCCCGTGAGTATTAGGATTAAAGGATTATGTGAAGCACGTTGAATTCTCAATACTGCACATATAAGGGAAAGTCGTCCCATGATGTATTAGTGTAAGAGACCGGCGGCATGGATAATTCTTCGACACATATCCCCGTCACACACACGCCTGAGTTGCAAGTAATAGCATGTGAAGTGCACAGTATTGATGCAAGAACACGACATGGAATTCATTCTCTATAAGAAGCAGAATAATTGTGGTTGTATTTAATTGAGGAAAGCAATGTTTGAGCAAACTATTTCTCTCTCAAATGACATTCTATTGCATGTGAATCTCCAACGATATAAGCTATCCATCATGTACATTGTATATCTATATATTCATGTTATCAGAATCAGTGTCGGCGTGTGTAAAATATCTAATTGGTGATTCAAATGGCCTAGCTTCTTTGCATTGTAGAGTGTACAGCTCGGTTTTTCTTGATTTCCCCCGAGATGTTCCTTCACATATACATATATGATTCTCTCTGCTTGTGATCTGCGTCGGGTTTCACTGAAACTCCTTGCGTCGGACGCAAGGACGACGCAGGGAAGGCTTGTAGAAGTTTGTGCAAGCAAGCTGCCAACTCAAAGTAGAAAAACACGGACGGCCGGTTGTGACCATGGCATAAGGCATCCTAGTATAAATGTACTTATCTTTTAAAGGATGAATAAATAAGAACTTAATCAGTTATATTTCTAAGCGTTTAATAAAGACAGCATTATAAAAGAACAGGTATGTATTTTTAATTTTTAGTTCTTGAAATAAAATGTATGTTTGTCACATCCCACCTAATATCACTCATTCTCATTTTCAATTTTATATTGTAATGAATTATTTTACTTTCTTTCTCTGATTTTAGTTGTATTTTTGTGGGGAGGGGGGGGGGGGGGGTCAGCCAGCAAATAATATGTAAGAAAACAACATTTTTTTATTCAGGAGAGTTTTTGTCGACAATTGCCAAAGTGTTGCATCACTGTTTGAATTGAGTTTTGATTAGGACAATTCTCTGCATCCACAATACAGTGTATAGATATTTGAGTGTTTCCTTCATCAAAACAATGAGCATTTACATGATTATACATGGACCAGTTTCATCATTACCGTATTGATATATGTCATGAATTTGAAAATGTTGATGCATTCAAGAATAAAAAATATATTTGTGGGGAAAATAAGCAACCGTCTACGTCTGCTTATCTGAATATGGAGTACCGAAGTGTGACGCTATTTGAGCAGTATTGTTAAGGCAAATGGCTCTAAACAATACGGGCAGAACAAGCAGCGGTGATTACAACGGGGAATGTAATTGAGAATGCCGGACACTAGCTCGGTATACAGTATCGGACAGGTAAACCTCTCAGTTGAGTGAGTTTGTTTAGAGCCAATTTGTCTTGACAACATGTTCATATGACGACACCACTTCGGTACTCTATATGAACGAATGCTTGCATCGGAAGAGAAAAAAACAACGAAGATGGCTTTAGAGAAACAGAGGGGGGGGGGGGGGGGAGGGTAGAGAGAGAAAAAGATAGGAGGAGGGAGAGAGAGAGAGGTGGAGAGAGAGGATGTTGGGAGAGAGAGAGA
The DNA here is from genome assembly GCA_963669155.1 of Arbacia lixula. Classification (NCBI taxonomy): domain Eukaryota; kingdom Metazoa; phylum Echinodermata; class Echinoidea; order Arbacioida; family Arbaciidae; genus Arbacia; species Arbacia lixula. The sequence goes on along the minus strand of OZ022590.1, from coordinate 739,525 downwards.
CGGAGAGAAAAGCGAGCGCCATGGAAAAGTAGTAACATTTATCAATTATCTCACAGCATAGAAGATGTCATATCATAGTTCACGTTACTACAAGATTGTATCAGATTTATAGGGCTCTCGGGTCACTTTCAGGATACATTTGGGCAACAAATCCCCCCCTCCCCCATGTGATTTTTTTTTTCATAAATTACACATTTCCTTATATCAAAAAGAAAATTACCTAAGTAATAGATAGAAACTTGTTGACAATCTGCAAGTATATATGTTTAATACTCTATGAAAACGTACCAACATCAGCAAACGGTCTGTTGGCTCAGTTGGTAGAGCGTCAGACTGATAACCTGAGGGTCATGAGTTCGATTCCTGACATAGATGCTCTTTTGGTTTTTTCCTCGTTGATTTGAAACTAATAGTCTATACGCTAAAATCACCAAGCAAAACCACCGACGTCTTATAGCCTAGTGGTAGGGTAAGCGCCGGGACTACCTCACACTCGTGCTAGCGAGCACGGGTTCGAAACCCGCTAACTCCAAGGTTGCAAAGCCAAGGTTCAAGGATTGTCGGATGGCCCGGCAAAGGCATTGGGATCGCCCTTGTTCCTCCCCTAAAGAGTTAGAGTCTATAGTTCTTATAGGCTATAGTTTTTAGGAGGTAGGAAGGGATACGCGATGGGCCAGTCGCCATACCAGAAGGGAACTAATGGTAGTCGGTAAAGGGTGATGAGCCCGAAGTCACGACACCTGAACTCCTGGCAACCATCGCTTAACCTTTTATTTTTTTGTTGTTGAACTATTGACTTTAATTGTTGTTTTCCTTCTATTTTTGATGACAACAATCATCCAGAGCCTTATCATCTTTGTTGTTCCGTTTTTCATTATTCCATATTCCTCTTCTTATTACTTTTCTGCCCGGTTTTTTGTCCATTGATTTTCTACACTTTCCTGGAGCATGTTGCATATAGGTTTTAAATTCTACCTTACCATCAATAGTAGCTACCGAGAAAACCTATCTGCAACATGACCCTGATCTCTGATATCATCCAATCTTTCTTATTTGCACAGAGTAGAGGGTATCCTCAACCAGCAAGGCTATCATTCAATCCTACAGCGGAAGCCTTCCCTTCAGGGAAACGCCTGATCGGAGGAGGGTTCGTTTTCCAGTAGAACAATGACCCAAAGCACACGTCACGACTATTCAAAGAATATGCAAAGGCAACTTGAAGAAAACGGAAGAGACACAAGTCCTTGCAATCATGGATTGGCCGCCCCAGTCTACAGATTTCAATCCCCTTTCTTATCAAATTATGTTTTTTTAATAAAAAAAAAGAGGTTTCTATAAAAGCTAAACACTAAATATCGTTTAAATTTATTTGCGTGTTTGACTTCTAACTAGGAAAAGGAAAAATGAATGAAGTTACGCATTTAACCCTGTATAATGGTGAAAAGCTCTGGATATCTAGATTACGAGAATGTAATAAAAAGGTTAGCATTTTGAGAAAATGCCATATTGACTGGCAGGCAGCCATTTAATAGAGTATAACTTTGTTTGAATCAAGGATAAAATGTACATTCTTTAATAACTATTCACTTTAAAACGAAACTTAATTGAACTATGCTATGAGCCTGAATATCAATAAAGCCTACCAATACACTGAATGCAGGTGTTCCTAAACTTTTGGAATTCAGTGTATCTCTCTTACTTTCTCCCTCACTTCTTATTACTCTTACTTCCTCTCGATCTCCCTATACGGTACACACAGCTGGCCACCATACCGTACCGGGTAGGCATGGGCGGAAATCCCGGGGGGCGGGGGGACGCGTCCCCCCCCCCCCCCCCCCCCCCACCATTTCGAAAAAAGGGGGGACACAATATCAAATGTCCCCCCCCCCTCACTTTTTTTGGTCGCGTACCTCCACGAGACTGGGCGGATTAAATTTTTTTTCATAGCCCCTCATAAACCTCATAGCCCCCCCCCCCCCCCCCCCCCCCACTGAGAGTATTTTCAGAGACTGGACGGGATAAAAAAAAAATGAAAAAACACCTCCCCAAAATCCCATCACTACCCCCCCCCCCCCCCCCCCCCCCCCCCCCCCCCCCCCCCGCTCAGCTACTTTTTGAGGAAAAACATGTCCCCTCCACCTTCGGGGTGCGATTTCCGCCCATGCTTCCGACAATGAATGGATTTGACTACTCTCTGTATGAAAGAGAAAAAACAACAACCAGTAGGCAGAATGCCCA